>BMAO01033940.1:0-244450 GCA_019973975.1 Trichonephila clavata
GGCTTGGAGGCTGGAAGGCTTAGATGCTGATCGGGTTTGAAGATGGTCCCTAAGACACATGCAATTTGTGTGTATTCCCCTTGTTTCTTGTTGACAGGATGTTGTCGCATTCCTTAGTTGAAAGGGTCACAACGGCTGGTCAGCAAAGTTGAATGAACTCATAATTTGGAAGAGTCGTCGCGAAATTTGTGACTCTGCGCTTGGTTCCTGACCAATGGTTAGGCAGGACCAAAGTGCGTGCGGATGAAAAAGGGGGTAATTTGCCTCCACTTAAAAGGAGGAACCGGGACATTTCTCGGCAGATTTTACGCAGATATTACGCAGATTTTACACAGATTTACAGAGATTTAGAGAGAGATTTTACAGATTAGCAGAAGACCTATTACCATGATTTCAGATTAAGAGAGTTGAATTTAGGCCGTCCAAGTACCACCCAGCTCCATGCCTCCGTTTCAGATAAGTGGAATGTTGCTGTATTCTTATTCTAAAAATTGAATAGTGTAATTATTTTAACTTAGTAATGTTTTAAACATAATAAACGAATTTAACTTCATTGTTTTATTAATTGAGTTTTAAAGTACTAACCACTAATATGATGCAGACATAAGTGAAATTAATCGAACCTGCGTAAGACATAATATGTTAAATTAATGAAGTAATTGTAGCGCTGCATCATCTGGTGCCAAGTGACCAGGATTCGAGGAAATTTTTTTTTCACCTCTTTCGTTCACGCGTGAATTTTTTAGATGAATTTGGGCAATCGCTAATGTGTTGTGTTCGAATGTATAATAAATTTAAGATTGTTGTAATGTTGAATACATTGGCGTTAACTTTAAAGCAAATTATTTTTTCCTCGCAAGTTTAATTTTAATTTCCTTGGTAGATTAAAGGTTGCAAAGTTCTTTTTTTTTTCGATCCCATATTGTTCTAATGTATTTAGGCACTGGTATATTGGATGGAGATGGATCCTTCTCTTTGTAAGAATGTTAACATAATTTTTTTTTAACTTCATTCTGCCGATAATTTTATCTTAATTGCAACTCACCGGTTTTAGATAAAATTCGCATAATGCCTCGTTCTCGTCAGGCCGATCCTGTTCAATTGCATACTACTTCCGATCGGTTTAATTTAATTGAGTTGATCCCACAATTTGCGGGCAGTGAGGGTTCGAGTGTTAGAAAATTTATAAATAAATTAAATTCATACATAAAATTTTAATGTTTACTTTGTTCATATTATTGTCGACATTTTGTTATCGAAGAAGGGTCAATGATTATCTTAAAATACTTCAAAGATTGTTGTCGGGTAGATTGTAGGAATTCATTTTGTATCAATGAGAATTAATTGTATTTTATTATGTTGGTACTTGTATAAATATCAATATTATATACATTCATGTTTTTTTTTTAAATTTGTTTTTGTCACTCATATGCTTTTGCATGTATGTTATTTCAAAATATATACTGTGGACACAAGGTACATGTCTACAATAAGTCAGGAAATATAGAGAAAGGTCTCTTGTATAACTCATAAATCAGTGAATTACTATTTTAGCTATGTGTGTAGTCCCACACATGCTCCATGTGTTTTTTTTTTAGTATGCTCATTCTACGTATTTTGTTATTGTGTTTCATTTATACATTATCTCTTGTGAATTTCATTGTTGCTTAGAAGTATTAAATTTTGAGCTATTAAACGTTGGTTTTATCATGTTATTATAATCAAATATATGTTATTCTTGTTTCTTGCAACCTACTTATTGAATTCTTATTGTGGATGCATTATCATTTATGCTTATTTCTGAACTTTTATTGCTTTCGCCATGATTGTACCTTATGATAGTGTAGAAGAAAGTAGCTATTTTGCCATTATTATTCTTAATTACAATTGTGTTTTATGAATTTTAATAATATTCGAGATGGTTGTTTGTTTTATTCTGTGTTGGCCATCGCACTAGTAAAATTTTATTCACACTAAAGGAATTTCTATGATATGTTTAAAGTATAGTTACTAGTATTGTGTTCTTGTACTCTCGTTTTAGAATGTTTTTGAGTAGTTGAGTTTCAATTGTCCATAAATTGGGTATTCAGTTTTTTTTTTCTTTCGGTTTTGTCGATTTATGAATTTTTCTCTCTCCCTCCATGATGTACCACTCGGTATAAGTGTTGATTGATTAAGTGAAGTTAGTTTTGATTTCGTGTTTTTGGTTCATAATAATTTTTTTTATGAAAATTCTTGGTCATATTATTTAGTATTGAGGTAGATAAGTCTTGTGTTCATTCTGTACTTATGGAATTGTTTTGAATACTTAGTGGGTTAGAGCATGAAATTTTTTTTTATAAGTTGAATTTCATTATGTGAAGAGTGTTGATTACAATTGAGTTAAGATTGTTCGTGATATATTTGAATA
Organism: Trichonephila clavata; assembly: GCA_019973975.1. Lineage (NCBI taxonomy): Eukaryota > Metazoa > Arthropoda > Arachnida > Araneae > Nephilidae > Trichonephila > Trichonephila clavata. Next base: position 2,411 of record BMAO01033940.1, read on the forward strand.
CTGATGCGAATTATTTCCGGAAGTTATGTTTATCGAATTGTTAAAAAGGTACAGGAAATTGTTGTCATTATAGTTGTATTAGAATCTAGCGGGTTATGTGAATTTTTTCGGAAGTTATGTTTAGCGAATTGTTAAAGAGGTACAGGAAATTGTTGTCATTATGGTTGTATTAGAATCTAGCGGGTTATGTGAATTATTTACGGAAGTTATGTTTAACGAAGTATTGGAAGAAGAGATACAGAGAATTGTTTTATGAGTTTGTGAATTAATATGATTATTCAGGTATTAGTTAAGTGATTTAGTAGAAATGATTGAGAATTAGAGTTTCAGTTGTCGAGTTAGTTCTGTTTTTGAGAGATAGTTATCTGTTTGTAGCGTTAGTTAATTGTTAGCGGATCGTATTGGTTATAAGGTTTTATGGCTATGTTGTTTGAGAGTCAGTATTCGAGTTGCCGATAGTCGATTTTGGTGAATTAGTTATAGTAATGGGAATTAATATTTTTATTGTTGAACAAAATTTTTTTTGTGTCTGGTGTTGATGACATGCGAATCGCTCTGTTCAGTGCACAATTATAGCACTCAAAGGTTAGAGTGAAGTGTTTCGTTTTTTTTTCTCGCCTTCTATTTTTTTATATATAGACTTAAAATCCATTTTTATTAATGGCCACAATTTTAATAATCTCGTCTACTTTTAGTAATAAATTTTTTTGTTTCTTAACCTTGGGTTTGCATCCTGATCACATGCATATTCATCGTTTTGTAATAAGGAAAATGCACGCCTAAGTTATACTATTCGTACGCAATTCTCATGGTGAATTTGTCATTCCTTTATGCTATTGGTTTTGTTGTACGTTGTATTTCAAATGCATGCTTAATTTAATTAGTACTCAAGGCTCAGGGTGAATTTATAATTCCTTATGCTCATTGACTTTGGTGTACGTTGCAATTTCTTATGTAATCATGCCATATTGTTATCATGTCGAATTTCGATGTTAGGTGATGCAATGTTGTGATGATTTTCTGTTTTTTGCATTATACTCATAAATAATAATAATTTTCTTCATCATGTCGTTCTGCGATGATCAGTGAGAAGGAGGAGTTGGCATAATTATACAAAATATCTGTTTAACTTTCATGCCAGACATCGGAAATGTTGTTTTTACCCATTTTACTATGCATATATGTCGCGCCAAAATCTGTGTCACAATCAATTTTTTAAGTATTTACTTCTTGTATCTTTATATATATCACTTGTTTTATTTATATTACATATTAATCACTGCTGTGTTATGTACACAAGTATACTGTTACAATGTTTTCGTGAGTGCAATTTTTTTGTGTAAATTATGCGGTTGCCCAGATCTCATCTCAAAATTCGAATTTTATGAATTTTTTTTCTTTACAAGACGTTCTATTGTACTACATTTGTTTGGCAGAAACGGAGGCAGGGGATGGTCGGTGTGGTATTCAAACGAAAGTCCCGGCCCGTCAAGAAGTTAGTGGGGAGGGAGAAAGTGAAATGGAAAATAATGAGTTCACGTGTTGTGTGTGTAGAACATTTCCGTACTTATTATAATCTCTTTTGGGAGTATTTTTTTCATTAAGGTCGAGCTGGAATGCAACTCACGGACAACAGGAAAGGAAAATTTTCCCCTTCGCCATGGCGTCAGGATGACAGGCCAGCCACATTCATCAGGTTCGGGAGCTGTCAAGATTGACGACCTCCAACACAAGGGAGCAGAGGAGACAAACGTTTAAAGGTTTCTACAATGCCGCGAAGTCAATAAGAGAATTCAACAATAGGCTACCCATTAGGGCGGCTACATTCTTCCAGGGTGGTGTTTTTCACCCCTCTTCAATTCGTCAAACGACAGGACATAATTGTCGTTATTTCTTCACCTTCACAACAGACTTCCTACTGCACTTGGCACTAAAAGGCTCAATCGTCGGGATCAAGGATTCCCCCTCCAGTTTTTTTTCCCTCTCCTGCAGTTGTTTTTCCAAGATTTCATCGTGTCAAGAAGATCCATTTCCGGCTCGCTGTTGGACTATTACTATTGTCATTTAATCACTCCCATTTCAGTTTTGTATGTCTACTGCAAAATATGTGTTATTTTTTTTCTCTCTTTCCAGGTGTTTGTGAGTCTGAAAGGGGGGAGGAGTGATGGGTGGCTTGGAGGCTGGAAGGCTTAGATGCTGATCGGGTTTGAAGATGGTCCCTAAGACACATGCAATTTGTGTGTATTCCCCTTGTTTCTTGTTGACAGGATGTTGTCGCATTCCTTAGTTGAAGGGGTCACAACGGCTGGTCAGCAAAGTTGAATGAACTCATAATTTGGAAGAGTCGTCGCGAAATTTGTGACTCTGCGCTTGGTTCCTGACCAATGGTTAGGCAGGACCAAAGTGCGTGCGGATGAAAAAGGGGGTAATTTGCCTCCACTTAAAAGGAGGAACCGGGACATTTCTCGGCAGATTTTACGCAGATATTACGCAGATTTTACACAGATTTACAGAGATTTAGAGAGAGATTTTACAGATTAGCAGAAGACCGATTACCATGATTTCAGATTAAGAGAGTTGAATTTAGGCCGTCCAAGTACCACCCAGCTCCATGCCTCCGTTTCAGATAAGTGGAATGTTGCTGTATTCTTATTCTAAAAATTGAATAGTGTAATTATTTTAACTTAGTAATGTTTTAAACATAATAAACGAATTTAACTTCATTGTTTTATTAATTGAGTTTTAAAGTACTAACCACTAATATGATGCAGACATAAGTGAAATTAATCGAACCTGCGTAAGACATAATATGTTAAATTAATGAAGTAATTGTAGCGCTGCATCACATATTAGATTCTTGTATTCTAATTTTAGATAATTAAGTTCTTTAGTACCTCTGTTAACAACTCTGAAGATGCATACAATAAGTAAAAAACTTAAGTGAATTAAATATTATATGCTCTCAATATAACTTAATTTAAAATAAACAAAAAGTTGCTTAAGTTAACTAACATATTTTACTTTCTTATGTATGTTCTCTATGTAATTTTATTTAAAAAAACAAAAATTTCCTTTGAAGTATTTACATGCTTCTAAGTCTACATCTCTCCAAAATCCTTTTTGAAGAGGTTTCTTTTGTGAAGACAAAAATAATAAGAATAAAGCTTGGTTTAAGCTAGCGTTGGTATTGAAAATATTCTTCAAAACAATTAGAATACGTAATTAAACAGTGAAGAGATGCTTTGTAATCCTTACGTTTTAACATGCTTTCAAAACACTCATATTTTTGCACCGGTATATGAAAAAAATGTGATACTGATAGAGCAACCATTTCAGCAAAATAAGACATTTTAAAGAGTACAATGCAAAACTGCGATAGCAAAAAAGTCGTCGCAATAGTAGCAAGCAAATGACAGCGTAACCACGTGACCAAGTTTTCACGTGATCGCGACGTCACATGAATTTAGTGCATTCCAATGATATCTTGAAAATCAAGATAATAATACTTTTTTTTTCAGACTGTCACTCGGAAAAATATGCTACACAATTTTTTTCTTTTTTGCCAATTTAGTTGCCATGGATGGTTGTTGTTTCTACTAATTTCGCACCTTTTTAAAACTCCAAACTGATTGCAAATTTAATTATTTTACCTTCATGCCATATTGTTTATGTACAATAGTTTTGGTTTACATCATGGTGTTGCAATTTTAATGGCCAGCAGTTTGTATAAAATTATGTTTCAACAAAAACTATAGTTTAGTTCCCGTGGCCGGTGGTGCCTGAATTGAGTCAAGGTTTTGAGTTCTGCTTCCAATAAAATCTGTGGTTAGGAAAGCCGAAACACTTTAAATATGTCGAGGTGCCAAATAATTAACTGTAGATTTAGTGAATATCAACATCGTACTATTCAGCCTCTCGAAAGATTTTGGCGTCGGACCCCGTAATTTTAAACCATGGTCAAGTGATGAGGACGACACCTGAACTGGCACCCCTCTCCTAACTTCCACACCAACTGGACAACGTTTGAGCTTCGACAGATTTAACGGGCATCGGCCCTCTACATGGCGGGCCTTCAGCGGTACTAGGCTCGCACTCATGACATGCCAGCCACGAGTCCTTTACCTTGACCATTAGGCTACCAGGGTCATAACAACTGTGGAAATCAGGAAAGTGTAACGAGGATGATACCAATCATCCTCATTACATTAAAGTGGCTCAAAATTATGATAACTATCCACAGAAGACTTCATATTGATCTGAGGTACATCGTTAATAAATCATCAATAGCAAAAACACTTACTTAGAATATTTTAGGGCTTACAAAATATTTCTCTTCCATCATGACTGTCAGAATTGCTCAAAACTCTGTTTTCTTTAAGGGAAACATTTGCATTCGAGAAATCTCAAGAATACTTTGATTTTTGATAACTTTATGTAGAAATTATAACTAATTATTTATATAATGAGTGGCCAAATTATTATGACTATCTCTTCAATAGAATATTGGGCCACCTTTTGCCCTTAATACTGAACACGTATTTTTCTTGGCATGAACACCATGAGTTGGTGGTATGAGGAATTAGTGACCATTTCCGATGAATTGCACTTTCCAATGCTTCAGATTGGATGATACTGTGGATCCAAGAGTCAGATGCCTATTTGATCTCATCCCAAACACTTTAAACTGGATTGAAATCTAGTGATTATGCAGGCCAACTAAGTAAGGTAAAGTTTCTTTCATACCCTTTGAACCATCTGGGGACAGTGCCAGCTGTGTAACAGGGAGCATTGTCCTTCTGAAAGTGTCCATCTCTGATAAAGTACTTAATTAATTCAAAGATATGTAGATCTTCTATAACACTTCAGTACCCTCGGGCTTTCAGACGTTATCCCACACGATTCAAAGGACACATTCAATGCCAAGAAAATATTTCCCAAACCAAATTTAATACACCAGTTTGAAGAGTTGGGGCAATATAAATGGATTTCATACTTACATTCTGTTTTCTTCATATTCGCATCCTGCCATCTATATGGTGTAGTTGAAAACCAGATTCTTTGGACCACATGGCCCTTTTTGAGTCATCTATAGTCAAATCATTGTGCATCTTTGCGAACTGGAGATGTCTGTTCTTGTTTAAAGGCCAACCGTAGACTTTCGAAAAGGTCGTTGGCTACCATAGCCTATATATATATATATATGCAGTGTAATGTGCGATGAACAATTCGCTCAGAGGCGTTCGTAGTTGCTTCTTGATTAAGATTCGCTGCAATTTGAAGCACGGTTGCTCTTCTGTTGGACTGAACAACTTTCGCAACTTTTTTTCCCGAGTGAACTTTCAATAGCCTATGATGACCACAAATCTGACGTTCAGACTCCGTTTTCTGCTTGGGAATCTGATCTCTGTAAGCATTATAACTGCAACTCCCGAACACTTTACAGGTGTAATCACTACCGACTGTAGATATTGCTTCCGATGCTTGGGGAACCTACAAAAATCTCGCTTTCCAACATAGCGAAATCACGTTTTTTCCTTATTTCTTCACAAACACCTCGGAACTGAGGCTTCATTATTCCTGTATTCCCTGTTAAAAGTTATCTCGCCCACGTAACGTTACGGCTGATCTTATAAGTGTCAAGTGCTAACATAAGGCGGAGGGAAAGACCCTTTTTCGCCTTATAATCCCGAGAACGAGAGATGACTAACCTTTTATTCTCGCACTGGTACATACGGAACCATTCCATACCTTCTTTTTATTCAATTCTCGGACACAATTTGCACTACAATGTATATCACCATTAATTCCTTTTTTGGATCATTGCTTAATGTCTCGGGGTTACATCTGTTAAGAGCATTCTGGGACGTTTGCGTGGAACCAGGATGAAATCCTACAACCCTTTAAGGCAACCACGCTGCAACAATTTATCCCGATTTCTTCCTTATCGTAGGATAAGTCAGAGACGTCTTAAGACTTGTTGAGGTCCTGGGCCTCTACGTAAAAGTAAGCCCTGTGCCCCTGCATAAATGTAGGCCCCACCTATAACATTTAAAAGTGGATTGCACGTAGCATACGTTGTCAAATACTCGTACAAATAGTAACTCAAAACAAACAAATGCGCATGACTTACAATCACACAAATCGGTTCGACTGACTGCCGCTCTTTGACTTAACAAGTAATGATGGTGCTTGGTGGTAAGCCTAAGCTTATACATGGACGACGGCCTTCACTTATTAATACAGTCTTGCTCTGTTGACAGTAGACATAGAGTCCGAATTTCCCAGTTTTTCGGAGAATACAACCGGGAATAACAGTTGAATGTTAAAATTATTTTAATTATGATCTTGTTAAGGCTAAGTCGAGAACGAGACAAGGCTCACACTGATGTCGAGGCCCTGGGCCCAGCCTGCCCATGCCTTAAGACGGGGAGGCCAACCTTTTGGGGAAGAGTGCCACTATCTGATAAAAAGACCTTATGCGTGTCACTTCGAACTTTTCCAATAAACAAAAAAATATGAAGAGATCAAAAAGTATTAATTATAGGATTTTTGCGGAAAATACACATTTTTGATATGTCTAAGTAGTGGAAATTTGAAGATAATGTAATAAATTAGACAAAAGTACGAACGGGGATTCCTTTAATAAACTTATTACGTGTTCAATCAGTTATGTTTGGTAGAGAATAAAAATAAATTACTTGAAACATGTATTTCTAAGTAATTATTAAATAGTCAGTACTTGGTTAATGTGTTTTTTGAATTTGTATATTTTTTTACCAAGTCATCAAAATTAAGGTTAATTCTTTAAATTATCTTATTTTTGGTGGATGTCCAGTGCCGGATTACACATTAGGCGGAGTAGGCAGTTGCCTATGGGACCCACGCTTTTTAGGCGGCCGCAAGAGTGTTCTATTTTCTATTAGTGCTCCAAAAACATCCGGGGGAAATCTGTGATGTCAAGAGCGCTAGCGTATGGCGTAAACGTCTTGTATCGAATTAACACCTATTGATAAGTAGTTATTCCACAACCTTCATCCAGACTTCGTATGCTCCATTGCATACGGAGCACAGAACATCTATACAGGTGTACATACAAATGCTTCTGGTGAACGAATATTTTTTAAAATTAAAGATGCTAAAAAAACTAACATCGATCTTCAATAACACAAGAAAGACTGAACTCACTTGCTATTATGGCCATTGAATATGACGTCTTGCAGAACATAAGATGTTCTAAAAGAGCTCACGGCTAAGAAATTGAGAAAATCAAGTATGTAGATATTTTTTATTGCAAGAGTTAGTTCTTTTATTACAGATTCTATTGTTTATCTACCTTTTTTTTAATTTGCTGATAATCTACTTTATTTGAGCGATGAAATATATTTCTAAAATGTTGGATAATAAAATTATTAGGCTTCAAAGCTCCGAGAATTCAACAGCCTATGGGCATCCATGTCGTTTAATTCGACACTGTACATATCAGTTAATTTATAGCTATTTTTCATATTTTTTTATGTTCAAATTGGAAGACACTTGTTCACAAACATGTACTGATTCAGGTCTACAATAATGTCTTAGAGACAGTTCGTGTAAATTTCGAAAATTACTTGTTGCAAATTTCGAAAATTTAATACACAGTTTTGATCATTTGCAGTTGAAATAAGTTCCGTATATCTGCTTTCAAGTTTAGTATAGTGCTATGGATCAATACTTTTGATTTGGATTTTAGGTGGGTAACAATTCATGTCTAGCAGAGAAACTAAAAATAAATTTGTGAAACGATCAGCATTTCTTTATAATTTTGAAAATCATTATACCTAGCACTGAATGAATCCTTCAAAATGTAGCATAAGTTTTTAAAGCTAACACACAGCTCATAAGATTATTAACTTTGGTAGATAGTTCTTATATTACAGTGAAATGAGTTAATATTTTTTTTATCCAAAATTGAGACAAAGAAAAAGTTTGTTTACAAAAAAAGGTACATGCCCAACTAGGGTAGGAAAAATCTTAAATTTAAATGTCTCACAGTATTGGTAAGGAAAACTAAATCCTATAGCCGATCTACATTCTTGAATTGCAAGCACTTACTGGGCAGTTCATTGTTTTCTTCCAGATGTTTTAAAACACGCTTCCGTAAATCTTAATTTCGCGAATGCACTTCCTTCAGAAAGCCAGTGCACTCAACAGTGAAGGAGTACTTGCTCTATATGAAAATTTTCTGTTTTGATTAAATTAATCAATGCATTTAAAAGAAATTTTTAAAGATTATTTTTGTCTAATAACACCATATTTCAATCAAAAAATGTAAAAAAATGTTATTTTTATTAAAACTTTAAAAAAAAAACAAACTTTTGATGTATTTAAGTGCCACTGTTGCAACTCTGCCGGGGCACAGGTTGGCCACCCCTGTTCTAATGGACGAATGGTAATTTCTAGCATTTGGAATGGTTGATTATCTCTTTGAAAGCATGAGCAATGACCTCTACAATGTTTGTGTGAAGATTAGAGGTGGTCCCATATCTTGCAAAAGTTAAGTTTCGTTTTTATTTGTTTGGTCTATTTATCATCATATCCTCCCAAGTCCTGCTGATTGCTTCATCATGGCGGGAGGGTGTTCCTGGGTGGAATGGGGGAAGTACTTTGGGAGTTCGCTCCTGGCAGGGGAACCCTAGACGTGAAGGCCATTCCATTATGTCCAGCTAAAATCAGCAAGCATTGGAGCCAAGACAGATTTCTACCATTTGGTGCTCCGATCCTTGGATCAACAGAAGCTGCACATTTCCTCCTTCATATGAACTCGTTGACTCTCAATTTAGATGCTGCATCATCCGTCACGCATACAAATCAGGGACGCGCTCGAGGTTTAGGAAGAGGGCTTCGTTCGGCCAGTAAACTATAGTTATCTCCAGCTTTGAAAATTCTACAATGGTTTATCTACTTTAGCTACTAGAACTAAACTTGACCAGCTCTTAGAAATAGCAGATTTGAACTAAGTTCAAGTAATTGCTATACAAGAGACAAAATTAAAGAAAACTACAGCTCTTAAAATAAGAGGTTATAACATCTTTAGGGCAGACAGACCCTCTAGAGGAGGAGGAGGCCTGGCCTTCATTAGGGATGTAAAATATTGTTTTTTTACAAGATCTAACATCAGATCTAGAAATTCAAGGCGTCAAGATATTTTGCAGAAAAAAGTCGTTACATATTCTCAATGCTAACCTTTCTCCAAAACCAATGTCTAGCGAACCCACTAATTTTTCTAACTTCATGAATAAGAACACAATCATTCTGGGGGACTTGAATGCCAAACATACCATCTGGGGATCCTCTTGCAACAACGATAGAGGAAAGGACATCCTGAAAATGATGAATGATAAAGAATTTATGACCCTAAATGATGGAATTCCTACTCAAACGTCCTTAAGCTACAATACTTCGGAGGCACTTGATATTTCTATTATCAGTGCAGATATTTTTCTTCGATGTACCTGGTCTGTACTTGATCACATTGGAAGTGATCACTTCCCCATCCTCATAAAATTTAGCAAATGACAGCGTGTGGTCATCAACCGGGATAATTTTGGAACTTTATAAAGGCTAATTGGGATTCATATAGGAAAGCTGTTGACACCTGCCTGGCCTCAGAACCTATGACTGATGATTTAATTCATAGTTGGACCAATCTTTAAAAAAACTGTCCTTGACAGAGCTAGATCTAATATCCCAAGAGGCAATGTTAAACATTATGTTCCTTATTTTGCTCACAACACTTCCACCCTTTCTCTTATTCTAGAGAACAGAAAACGTCTTTTAGAGACTTTTAGTGATACGGACAACCATACAAGATCCGAGTTAAGCAAAATCAATACAGAGTTAAAGTTAGCCAATGCTCATCTGAAAAGAGAAAAATGGAAAGAAATGTGTAGTAAAATTGACTGCAGGTCTTCCGACTGTAAACTTTGGAAATTAGTCAGAAACTTCAACAAGGAACAGGAGCAATTTGCAACTCAGCTAGAAATGCCGCAAGTCAGGCCGACAAATTAGTAGCCAATGGCCTCGCAACACATTATCAATCATCAGGTAGGTTTAAATTTTCCTCCGTGAATAGATCTATCTTAAAAAGAGCCAGAAATGTTATCCATGGCTGTCGTAGCTCTGACCTCGGAGACCCAATGTTGGCCAAACCGTTCTCCTCACAGGAGTTCCTTCTTGTCCTGGCCCTCTTGGATCTGAAAAAAATCCCCTGGACCTGATGGTCTCCACGGCCAAATGCTTGAAAATCTTGGCACCAGAGGAAAAAAAGCTATTGGATATCATCAATCTGTCTTGGAAAATAGGCCGACTACCTCCCGAGTGGAAAAGGACCACAGTTATTCAAATAAAAACCAGGTAAGAAGATTTGTTCCCCTGATGACTTAAGACCCATAGCTCTTATTTGTACCTCTTGTAAATTGATGCAAAAAAAGATTTTGTTTCGGATTCAATATTTTTTGGACAAAAATAATCCAATGCCATGCGAGCAATACGGCTTTAGAAGGAGTCACAGTACAATAGACGAAATCCTGTTTTTTTGCCAAGCAACTAGGACGCCCATAACTTTAAATCAACTCATCATAATGTTGCTGCTCTTTTAGACCTCACGAAGACTTTTGATAGAGTTTGGAAACATAAATTGATTCTAAAACTACACGATTCCTTCAACATTCGAGGAAAAATCCTTTCATGGATCTCAGATTTCTTACAGAGAAAATCCATCGAAGTAAAATTTAACAAAACTCTTTCGGACACATTCGAGCCCAGCCAATGCGTTCCTCAAGGTTCTGTTCTCAGTTTTACACTTTTATGGTATTTGGCTGGTATAGAGAAAGTGCCTTCTTCTGGGATAAGAACCGGAATGTTTGCAGATGACATTGTTCTGTGGAGCTCTGGTACTGCTATACCTGATCTGAAATCAAAACTAAATGACTCTCTGAGAGCTTTGTTGAACTTTGCAGCAGACCTAAAACTTCATTTTAGAACCTTCTAAGTAAATTATCACCTTTTTCAGTACAAACAAACATCTTTATAATTACCAGCCCAAACTGAGACTAAATAATCAAGATCTTACGTATGAAAAGCATTCAAAATATTTGGGGTTTATTTTAGACCCTGAATTCACAAACACATTGATTATCTAGATTTGAAAAGTGGGAAACACCTCAATATCTTGAAATACATCGCTGGTATGAATTGGGGAGTTGATGCGGCAACGCTTAGACTTTCTTATTTGACGCTCATTCACCCGATTCTTGTATACGGATTTCAATCTATCGTTGTGCCTCTAACTCGGTTCTGACGAAGTTAGAGCAAGTCCAACTGAGTGCTGCCCGTATCATCACTGGTCTGAAGCACAGTTGCCCTTCAAACATTGTTTTTTTTTTGTGAGGCAGATGTAAAACCTCTTTTATTTCGTAGACAGACTGGATTGATCAAATACTTTAACAAACTTTCTAGCTTCGGCCAACAAAACCAAACGTCTAAGTACCGGAATAACTGGGTAAACGGGCAAAAACTAAAGAAAAACAGGCCCTTCAGCCAAGTTGAGTCCCATAACTTTCTTACTGGAGAAGTAGAACCCTCTTCTTTACAATTGTAGCTTGAATCCTTCGAAGGGACTCTCCAGGGTGTATTTCCACTTCAACTTAAGTTTACCCTTAATTAAGAAAATTTTTGTCTCTAGCCATCTCAGACATTTAGCACTGGAGATCATTAACAGCATCCTCAATTATGCAATCAAAATTTATACTGATGGTATTAGAATATCTAACCAGGCCGGTAGTGGTATCTATATCGAAACCCCCTAGGAAAAATTGTCCTAGAAAAATCGCAATCTAGATTTCTGCTCAGTTTTCAGAAGTGAACTAATAGCCATTGACGCGGGACTTCTGTGAGGCCATTCTATCTAAGAACTACGATGATCTTTGGATTCTCTCCAATAGCCGTAGTTTCAAACCCTTTACAAATGGTTTATTGTTGGCGACAAAACCAGTGCTTCCATCTTACACAAGCTCAAATATATATCGCTGCACTATGATATTAATTTTCAGTAGATCCCATCTCAAGTCGAACTTTACGGCAATGAAATGGGGGACAAACTAGCAAAGGAGGGCTGTAATCTTCCAACTTCCTCCACATCCACCCTTACCCATCTGTAATTATACTCGTTAAAAAAAATCTCAAAATTTGGTGGAGTGGAGGGTGCCTCCCACTCATCCTTCGTATTCGGGCAATATACCCGGAATGACCCTAGCCCTCAAGTGTGACAGATCTTCCTGACTACACTCTCTAAGTCTTGATAGTGGTCTCAAGTGCCTCTCATTCTCAACGAACAAGAAGATCTTCTCCATCTGTGCAAGGTGTCACGATCCACACCACACCAGGTTTCCCCAAACACATAATGTGTTGAATGGATCTCACAAGCAAAGATATCTACACGGATCCCCTTCTTGTGCTGGACTTTTTAAGAGTCAACGATATAATTCAACATCTTGTCTGACCCTGTAGGATTAGCAACAACAACAACATCACCATTGGCGTAACTAATCGTGAACGGGCCCTTTTTTGTGGTAAATAAATAAAACTGACTTATTTGGAAGTGTCAAAGAGTAACATATGTTGGGGGTTCCTGTCATTGATACGGTGGTAACTACGCCTCAGGTCCAACATACAAATTTTTTTTTTTTATTCTTAACATATTTTCTTTAAATCTTTGATTGCATTTGCTACCTTTATATTCAATTTTGTGTAAATTAGTTTTACATTTCAATTTTTATAGATTTTGCAACCAAGTGCTCCACATTTTGTATACCAAATCAAATAAGATTGCTTTTTAGGTACATTCTGTTTTCGGATAAACTCTATTGCATTTTGTAAGTCTTTTTAAAAATATTCCAATGCTACAATCATTGAATATATTATAAGATTGTAACCTTTTAGACCCTAATATTTTGTAAGTGGAACATAAATCATTTTTCTGAAATAAGCAATTTGGCTCATGTGTAGTAGTATTTGGATTTTTCTTCAGATTTGGCGATTTTTATCTAAATGTCATGATGAGATAACGAATTCATTCTGGCACACTGCTTAATTTGGTAACCTTTGATTTTTGATTTGTGGTCTCATGCAGATAAAGAAAAAAGTCAGGTGTTCTTTTTAAAAAAATTGTTTTGGTTAAAAAAAAACTGCAGACGATTTTAAAATTAACACTTCCATTTTTAATTTATTTTACAATTTCATCCGTAGAGGATATAACAGTTTTCAACCATCTTTTAATATTCTATTTTCCTGCTTTTTTGTTTTTTCCTTCGACTTATCCTGAAGAGTATGTCTGAAAGTACAATTTGCGTTTTTTTCATGATTTAGAACAAAAGGGGAAATTGTCTGCGATACATTATTGGTGCATGGAAAAAGAATTGGTTGCTGCCAGTGCTGAATGTTCTGTTTGCATCTGATTAAGAATTCAAGCGACGGATATATTTGGGAATGCCGAAAGAAAGGAGCGAATGGACATCGTATGAAGAGATTTGTAAGGAAGATAAGACAGTAAGCTGAGTAGACTTGAGATTCACATGTTAACGAATATGTGAGAGCGAAAGGCCAACCGCGCGCGCTCGCGACTTCATTTCTTTCGAACTTAATGTTTTGAAGAAAAAAAATCACGGATTGGATGAGTTTTTGCTGAGAGGTATGCATGGAAATGTGTGTGTACGAAAGTTCAATGGCTTGGAGGTACAGATGTGACAGTAGAAATTGACGAAGGCATGTTTGGTAAAAGAAAGTACACAACAGAGGCAAACGAGTGAAAGAAACCTGGGTGTTTGGTGGAACTGAAAAGTCATCGAATAAGTGTTTCTGGATAGATCGAAGGCAAACTTCTTCAATCGATCAGCCTTAAGGAAGATACAACCGTCATACCGGATTGCTGGAAAGTTCACGATTGTCTATAAGATGAAGACTTGCTTTGAAGGGGCGCGCTTATCCGGAGAACAGAACCCGGTACCCTTGGTTTCGTAAGCACATAACATACCACAGGACCAAAGTGATCATTTTAGTCCGAAGACTGTTACTGACTTATATATATGATACCACTACACCTTTATCTCTTTCAGTCAATCCCAGTTTACACTTCAAAGATTCAGAAACGGGCAATCACACGTACTCCATCGAGGGTTCGTGGAGCGCCATTAAAAAATCTCGGCATGCAACCCACAGGTGTGTAAGGATCAATTGGATTTTTACCTTGCGGAATACATGTGGAGAAAGATGAGGTGACCCAGCAATCTGAATGACTTATTCGCTGCCTTTTTACAGGCAGTGAAAGAAATATACCCTCCTTTAGAAGAACTCTCCAGAGCGCAAGTAAGCCTTCTTCTGAAATATTCTAATTTACGATTTCCTTTTGCTTAAAAAAAATACAATATTTAATTTTATGCATTAATGATAGCTTTATAAATATTTTTTTTATTTTTATTTCACATTATTATCTCTTCATTAAAAAAAAAATTCTCTTTTTCTTTTTTAAAATTACAATTTGTAAATTCTTGGAGTGAGGGAATATTAATGTCGCACTGTTCAGCTACAAGAGGGCTTTTGGGGACAGACATCGTAATTTTGAACGATGGTCAAGTAATGAGGACGACACTTCAGCTAGCACCACTTCTCCTAACTACCACACTACACCAATGGGAGGATGTTTAAGCTCACGACAGATTCCCCTACATGGCGGTCTAGTGGCACTAATGATGTTAACTAATGCTAACATCCCCCACCCCTATACTACACTTAAACCAATTTTATTCGCATTGCTCTTTAAAAAATTATTATGGAGAAAGAAATTAATTTTTTCGTAACAAGGAAACTTCTCGCTAAAAAATGTCACAAATTCAGCTTTTTAAAAACTTTTTGCTGTAGAAAAATAAAAAGTTTATAAAAATCAAAAAATGTTTGGATAATTCATAATTCATTGATTGTAACCATTCGGTTAATATAGACTAAAAGATATCAAAAAGATATTGTTTTATAATTATTCGGCAAGAAATTTGGATGTTTTATAAAGGGGACATTGGGTGTGTACAGGAAAAGAATTTTCTGAAAGCCAGAATTTCCAATAAATGTAGACAAAAACGTTTACAACTCTTGTGAGATATATTTCTCAATTTCCTTATACATACTCTTCTCTTTTAAGGTGGACTTCTAAATGTACTGAAAAGGTCAGGGTACTTTAACTTAATGAAATCATATTATTTGGATATGAAACTTTTGTTGAGAACGTAAATTACTCATATAAATCCACCATGAAATGTAAAAATGTCAGAAATAGTCTAGAAAATTTTAAAATTACGAAAAATACATATATCTTTGCTTCCAAAATGCTCGGACGCGTTTGGCAAGCTTTATTGTAATGACTGCAGATGGCGCCACGTGTATGCAATCTACGTACAAAACTTTAAAAATATTACTTTAGAAGAAAATTGAGCATAAACTGCTTAAATACGCATTAGTAATACTTTATTTCACGAAAAAGAATATTTTGCTACATGAATAATGATTTTAAGCACTTCAGAAACACTAATTCTGCTTTTTTTATATGAAAGGGGGAGGGGGTAAGAGAATTAAAGTAACCCCAGACTACGTCATGAGATCACGTCATTGTTAGGGAGGGGACCCTCTTCGTTGGAATGAAAGAAGGAAGTTCTGACAATTTGTTTCCAAGATGAAACGGTCAAGTGACCTTGAGATAAGGTTGACGAGGGTGGGGGGAAACACATGAACAGGATAGCTGTTGATTTCAGGGGGAGGCGATTGGAATCTATTTTGGGACTGAAAGGGGGTTATTGTGGGGTGTATACTTTCTTAGTGAGTGAAACATTTGTAGAATTGTCGCAGGGAGTGGTGTCATCAATGGATGCCATGCACCGGGGCCCTAAAATAATCAAGAATTAAAAAAATATACTCTTGCATATGAAAACTTTACAATACTCCTATTGATGTCAATATGGTGAGATGTAAAATTTATCGTAAACATTATCATTATTGATATCTAAAATTCGACAATCTTCAAAATAATTCTTGATGCTACGAAAGTTTAGTTTTTGTTATTCGATTTGGGAAGCTCCCAAGAATCCCTACCTCAACTGGACTTTTTAGAAGATATAATTTAGAAGTGGGGACTTTTATGTAGCGAATTTTTATGAAGAAGCCTGGTTGTTATTTCAATAGTAACTCTAAAAATAATGTGAATGTTTCAAAAATCTTAATTCAGGCTCTGTAATGAAAAATCCTAACTATATATACATAGAAAAAATATTACATAGAAGTATTTTCCATGAAAAGAGAATGTTTTGAAAATGTAATTTTTCTTCATGTTTTTGCTATAAAATTACATTTAAACAGTTTTAATGTAATGGAATAAAATGGAAAATTTGAATCGAATTGTTAAGTAATTACTACTCTATGCTAATGGACTATGCATAAGCAGACTAAAAAATTCGTAAAACAGAGAATTATGCACAATCTCAAAAATAAGTTATTTTTGTATTAGGAAAGGAAGTCCTTTCCGAAATTAAAGCAGCTACGTCCAAATGGACTGCACTCTTAAAATTTCCCATTAGGAAAAAAATGCAATCAATATTAGATATGTAAATTTTGAAGATAAAAGATTAACTATAAATGAGAATTTTTACAGGGTTTATTAAAGTAATTTATGTGCCTGGAGCAGGATTAGCAAAAGAGAGAGAGAGATTAGTGTCGCTCTATAAAGCAACAAGAGGGCTATTGATCACAAACCTCGTAATGTTCAACCTCGGTCGAGTAACGAGAATGACACCTGAGCTGGCATCCCTCTTTCCTAACTACCACATAAATGGGAGGAATGGCGTCATCTACACGGAGGGTCTTTAGTGGCAACAGGATTCGAGCCCATGACACTCCAGACATGAACTCGTGACCATAACCACTAAGCTACTGCGCCCACCAGGAATAGCAAAAATTCTATTGAAAAGGTTAAGGGAGTCTGATAACCAATCAGTTTTTAATATATTTGAAGTTTTCTGAGAGTTGACAATCTCAATATTTGACAGTTTAGAGAGAGTGATTAGTTTAGCAATCATTTTAAAGCATTTTTCCATTCTTAAAAGTTTAATTAATTAAAAACTGGAAGGAGGTACCGCCCCCTCCCCTATTTGCCTAATGGCGGACCAACTCCCATTGTACAAATTATGCAACTCTATCACAGCTCAAATTGTAAAACTGTAATTTCCTTGTATTATGTACTTCCTACGGTTTTTTCTTCATAATTGGCTGTAAAATTTGTAACACATCGTCACGTTTAACTATTTTTGCACGTTCATGCAAAGCCTCCCTATCATAAATGTAAATTTGTCCAAACTGTGAGTTTGCTCCATTCTGTAAAAAAGTAGTTTCTTTTGTTAACTTCACCTTAAAAAAAACCCCTTGAAATAAATTTATTACAGTATCATGAAAAACTTTTTTTTGTATATAAAGAGAAATATTTGGGAGAATAATCGGTTCGTTCAGTGAAATGGCTATTAACTCTTACTTTTACTACTAAAATCATTTCTGTTCAGTTATGTTTCAAGGTTTTTAATTTTTAAAGAGCAATATTTGTGTGTTTTTACACATAGGTCTTCCACATACACCTTAGAAGCTTTTTTTGCTTTCATTAATTTTTTCCTATTGAGAAATTGCCGGGCTCAAAACATCCTTGTGTTACTAAAAGACAATATTTGGAAGAGGTGAAATACTACTGAAAATTATATGACTTAAAATCAGCCTTTTTTCAGCTGATACTACAATGAGACTTTATTGAGTTCAAGTATTCCGTATACAAGTATTGCAAATATAACTGAATTTATCTATGATATTACAAAATGTATTATAATACTATAGTAAAATAATTTCAAGTCATGTAATAAAAATCAAACTTTTTAAATTGCACCGACTTAAAACTGAGAAAAAATTAGATGTTATACGTACAAACCTGGGGGTTTCTAATTTCAGTTTGTATCATTATTATTTTTATAAGTGTTTCAAAACTTTTATGAAAGCATCATGTTAAGATTAGACTGAGTAATCTCTGTCATCGTATATATATAACAAATGCTATCAATTTTATGTAAAACATATTTTAAATATAAAAAAAATATATCCTCACATAACATATTTAATTAAAGTAGTGTTTTGATACAGTGTGCATAATTTGGATAATAATATATTTTTTAATTAGATCTTTAGAGGCATTATTAGTTTTTGTTTTATGCCTTTAGAAACTTTAACTGTGTTTTTCTCAGACTTTTCAATTTTGAGGATATATTTCTCATAATGATTTTTTCTGTTCCAGATAATATTGAAAAATTTTTGTAGAATTTATATATATATATATGTTCTTTAAAAGTTAGTATGGATTTCGGTCTGAGAGCACTAGTTATTTTTTCTAAAAATCTTAAATTAATAGTTTTAAAAAATTTGATATTTTTTCCATAGCTGTAAAAATAATTATTAAAATTCAATAAGGAATTTTTAGTAGGGAAAATTAGTTTGAAATGTTCAAATCCATACTAACTTTTGTTCTCAATAATCTTAAGAAACAGAAATCACTGAAAATAACTAAAAAACTTTAAAAATTGAGTATTTTACAAGAAAAATTTGTAATTTTTAAAATAAAGACCGGTAAAATTTTTTTTATTTGAGGAATCAATTTAATAATATAATCTAAAAAGAAAACACAAATTACTTTCAATATTACTGTCTTTAAAAAGGGCACTGTGTAGCCTTAACATTACTACTCAAACTAGTAACATATTTAAAGCAATCCATTATTTTTTTCTAGAGCGTACCATGCCCACACACACACAACTATAGATATAAAGATCAAGGAGGGGAAAAAAACGGATTTCAAAAAGTGCTACAAAACACACACACATATATATACTAGCCGTTACCCGCCCCCGCTTCGCTAGGTATTTCATGACGTTTTATAAATATATACTGTTTATATACAGATATATATATCTATATATATAAATTATTGATATTCAAGCCCTAGCATTAAGAATTCGATTATATTGAAAAATATAAGTATACCTGTAATTCTCGACTCTTGATATAAAAAAAAGGACAGGACATCTAATTTGTATTTTCTAAAAATTTAAAAAATTGAAGTATAGAAGGATGTTTGTACTTTCGTAACCCTATAACCAAGTGGATTTCCGCGTAACCAATTTTTGGTGGAACTCTACTCCATAAAATAAGCATGCAAGACAAATTTTAAGTCTAAGTCTAATAGAGTAAAAGCGAAGTTTTTATTATCAATTCCCTCCGTAATTCCGTTGAGAAACGTTCTCCAATATAACTACTGTTCTTAGCGGATTTCAATTTAACAAATGGAAAATGCAAACCAAATTCCACTATTATAGTCCTTGTAGATCGAAAAAAGACATTTTTTTTGTGTCAATACGCCCCAGTAACCCCATGCTCCCCCAGGAGTTGATTCCCTAAAATACATTCTTAGTAGATCCCTATTCAACAAAAGAAACATGCTTAACCAATTTCAAGTATGTGGGTCTAACAATTCAAAAACGGTATTTTCCCCCCATAATTCCCCGGACCTCTCGCAGCCCTCCTTAGGGGTTTAATTTCATTTTAATGGAACTCTATTCCATGAAAGGAACATGCCCACCAATTTTCAAGCAGGTAGGTATAATAGTTTAAAAAACGGAAATATTTATATCCATTACGCCCCTTAATCCCCCGAAATGAAACTTGTGGTTTAATTTTCGCAAAACCCAATTTGTAGCGGTTCTCTACTCTGCAAAAGGAATCTTTTACCAAATTTCAAGACTGTACGTCTAATAGTTTAAAAATGGGAATAATTATCTATAGAGCCCCTTGAGAACCCGGAAACCGCAACTTGGGGGGACTGTTTTCACAAAACCCATTTTAGGAAATGTACTGCATGAAAGGAATCTGCTTACCAAATTTGAAGACTGAGTCTAATAAATTAAAAATGGAAAACAATTATCTACAACGCCCCTTGAGCCCCATCAACGCCATCTGGAGTCAATTTTCAGAAAACACATTATATAGCGGATCTTTACTCCATGAAAGGATTCTGCTTATCATATTTCAATAATGTACTTCCAGTAGTTTAAAAATGAAAACAATTATTTATAATGCCCCTTGCTGTTCGAATTTCGCAAAGTCCGTTCTTAGCGGATCTCTACTCCATGAAAAGAACATGCCTACCAATTTTCATATCTGTAGGTTCAATGGTTCCGGAGATATCGTGATTAGTCAGTCAGTCAGTCAGTCAGTGGGTGTGAGTCGCTTTTCTCCTTTATATATATAGATAGATATATAACAAAAATTTGCTGGTCTTAATTCAGTAACAGCTTTAGAAATCATAATAGGTCTTTTTAGTCCATTGACTTTTTTGGTTTCTTCCATTTTTATTACACTATATATATATATTCATATATACACGTATATATATTCATATATATATACACGTATATATATATTCACATATACACGTATATATCTTTATATATAAAATATACGTGTCACAGTGTTTGTCCGCGATGGACTCCGAAACTACTCAACCGATCATAATATAATTTTGCATACTGTGTGTCATTTCGTCCAACTTAAAACATAGGATGATTTTTATTTCAATTTATCACGCGATAATTTTTTTATTGCCGGAAATGTGAAGAATCCGGAAAAACGTTGCCAGATTCCCGTAAGGGATGCTCATTCGGTGCTCTTGACGTTGTTTCTGAATTGCGTCAAGGTCACTTTGCGTTAGCTTTCTGTTTGGAAGACGGGAAAGGTTGAGGTAGTTTTGAGTCTAGCTGCGTAGTAAAAAGGGGAATTCCCTCATATAACGCATCACAACCGATAGTTTTTTTTTTTGATTTATTGAAGAACAGTAGAATATAAGAAAAAAATATAAAAAATATAAGGGGAAATATTCTTAAATATTTTTATCACATAGTATTATTTTCTTTTTGAATTTCATACTGTGAAATGAATCAATATCGTTGCGTTTAAATAAAAATTATTTTTAAAACTTTTAGTATCAGTGATTTAAAAAATAAAAAGCCAAAAACTTTTTTGAACAAACTTTAATAAAACACTCAAAATACTTAATAATTTTTCCCGTGTGTCGAACATTTCAAAAAATCCTCACAATTTTACTTCAAGATTTATAATAGTAGTGAAGTTTTGTAATTTGAAAAATTTCTGCTTTTCTGTCTTTTTTCAACATACAACTATTTTTAAAAAGGCCACATTTTCGTTTCCGGAGCTAAAAAATTGCAACGAAAGAATTGAAAAGTGAGTGAGTGATTTATAAATTCGCCCTGTTCGCCTATTCGAGAGTTTTTGGCGACGGACCTCGAAATTTTCAACCATGGTCAAGTGACGAAGACGACACCTGAGCCCCTTTCACCCATCTCTCCTAATTACCACACCACACCAACGCAAGAACAGATTTCAAAAAAGGGAGTTTTAATGACATAGTTAAAGAAATCACTCACATCGCGCATACACACACATAAGTGCTATCGTCCCGAGGGAAACAGGAAATTCCCATGCGGATTAAGTTATTCACTCGGTAAAAGCCCGTGCAATGCCGGGCTAAGCAAAGAGGAAAGAAATAAAGTAAAAATAATTTCGAAAAATTATATTGGAAGTACTGATTTTGTGAAGAGAAGGGAAAATGTGTTAAACGAGAAAACCATTGATACGCACTCATGGGCCTTGCACTCACATCGTACGCTTCACACCCACACAAAAGTGCTGGCGTCAGAAAGAAAAGAGGAAATTAACATGGGGATTAAGTAATACCTGTGCAACGCCGGGCCGGGTCCAGCTAGTATATATATATATTCATATATACACGTATATATATATATAGCAGTAAATAATTCAAAAGAAGACTAATATATCCCAAGCATCCTAAGATCAGACCGGAAGAACCAAGAACATAAGGGCTTTAGAATTATGCGTTCTAATAATAATAAAGCTATTAAAGCACAAATTTCTAAAGATATTAATAACTTCATTACAAAAATAGCAATTAAATACAACTTTCCTTTCGAAGCATTCAATGAGTTTAAATGCAAAGTTTTGAGTGAGTTACTTAATCTTAACTATAAAACTGATAAAAATATTTCTTATAAAGATATAAAACACCAAATTTCAAATCTTCAAAAAGATTTCATTATTGTATATGTAGATAAAGTTCAGGGCAACTATGCAATCATTTGCAAATGGTTTTATAACTTTATACTTAACAAACAGTTTCAAAACAATAATGCGTTTATTAAATCTAATAGCAGCAATAGAGAAATCAGTAACCGTATTTCAGCTTTTTATAAAAAAACTAGATTTATATACAAAGAATATCAATTTTCCTTATATTTTTCTAACACCAAAATTTCATAAGTGTCCAATTAAATTCAGAACTATTACTAATGGTTTTAATACCTATATTACACAATCAGGCAAGGTGTTGCAAGAAGTTATACAACACACTCTAGACAATATCTCAAACTCCATTATTGTAAAGAATAGTAAAGATATCGTTGAGAATATGCAAGGTAAGAGTGTTAAATCTTTCCATAGCTTTGATTTTGAAGACTTATTCAACTCTATTGATATAGAGGATATGATTAAAGTACTTAGAAATGTTTATATTAAATATTCATTAAATAAATTGATAAACTATGATAAATATAATATTATTATACAATTTGTTTTGAAAGAAAATTACATATTTCATAATGACTCATATTATCAACAAATTAAAGGTCTGCCACAGGGTGGCCCAGCTAGTAATAGTCTGGCTAATATCTATTTACACTATTACGAGAATGAAAAAATTGATACAGACTCTTGTTACTTTTTTAGATACATCGATGATCAAATTATTTTCAGTAATAAAGTTGACTTTACTCCTATATTTGATTATTATCCAACCTACCTGAAACTATTAAAAACCAATTGCAATATAGAGTCAGCAAATTTCCTTGATCTAGAATTAAAAGTTGAAAATAATATGCTAAAAAGTAATATTTTTGATAAAAGAGACTCTTTTGATTTTAATGTTATAAAAATGCCATATTGGAATAGTACCCTTCACATTTCAATTTTTAGAAATATCATTCTAAATTATATAAAAAGAAATAATGATTTAGTATCTGAAGAAGTATTGAGAATTAATAATTATAAAAAATTCTTTCAAAGTTGCCTAGGCTATAACTATCCAGCTAACTTTATTTATAAATATATGTCATCAAAGTTATAGCTATTTAATTATTTTTATTTTAAGTATTCATTTCTATTTATTTCATAGTATATAATTTTATTGTTATATTTCTTAATATATTTAGTCAATAGTATATAATATTCTTAATATATGCTTATATTAAGTTTAGTTACTAAAAATATATATATAGATGGCGCCTTTATTCTTAGTATTGATGTGTTTTTTTAATGCATTGAGTCAGTACATTTGTGGAATCTGTATACATCGGGTAAGATTAGAGTTTCTTTGCTCATTTACATTATTGTTAATTATGGTTATATTCATTATTAACCTCTCCTGCAAATATTTTTGTTTATACATATTTATATTTGTCTATTTCTTCCGGATTCCTATGGTAATTTAATATTGCAATTTCTATTCTATTGCTGTTATATTCACCCACGTGGGTTTTAGGCTTTTGCCTTAGTTTATACTGGGAGCTATTATGTAGAAACAATTTCTGCTGCAGGAGAAGGTTGAGATCTCACAAACATTGTTTAATCCTGTTTCACTGTCCTAAACCAGTGACAGCTCGAGAAATAATAATAGTTTTCCCCTCTAGCTATATATATATATATATATCGTCTCCCTCCACCACTTCTGTCTACAAAAATAAAACTTCGGAAATTATTTTTTTCCTCAAGTCTCAACTGAAGATATACTAAATTTTCTTCAAAAAATTTAAAATCCCTTCCCTCTTCTTAGCCCAATGGACTTTATTTTTGATATCCAAGATAACAATCATAAACATGCTTGTGAATTCACTGAAGAACTTCCTCTGTATATCATGAGTCTTATGAAGATAATTTCATGAAAGAATTGATAGTAACATCAGATTTCAAAAGCGCACTACTGTTCTCCACACCGCACCTCTGGGGAATTTAAGCAACGCAATCATGCCACTAGAAAAGGAGATCAAAGCAGTAAAAATTCAAAAGAAAAGAGCCGATCACAAATATGCACCGATTTTATCTCCGCTTATAATTGGCGACACTAAAAATAACATTATGAGAGTACAAACGCAGACTATATACAATAAATATTCTAAAAACGTTGCACGTAGGAAATAAAAAAAGGAAGCTTAGCTTGATAATTAATTCAATGAATATAATAATTTAATTGAAGGCTGTGAAATTTGTGTCACATTTTCATGAGTATTGAAAACACTGGCGGAGCTGGTCCTGAGTGGACCCTGTATCATCCTTGAGGGCACTCTCTAAGGCCACCCCTGCGATTTTTTGCTTACACGTTTGGGTGCCCGCCCTCAAAGCTTGGGGCCCCGTATCATTGATATGCTGTAACTATGCCCCTGATTGGAAATAGCATTGATATGTAAAACAAGAAATGGAATGCTGTTAAAAAAGGACTGACAAAAAAGTGCTCTAGTTAATATTTTCTAAGAAAAATGACATTTTCTTTTTAAAGATTCAAATCAAAACTTTATTTCCATAATAAGCCTCCTTCTATGACAATTTCAAATACAATTTGTATCTAAGAGATATGAGCAGAAAGAAACTTATTAAAATTTTGCATATTTCTATCAAAGAGAATTAGATCGATAAATAAAGGTAACAAAGATAAATAAAACAAATATCCCCTAAAACTCGAAGAAAAAAAATACTTTTTCTAAATTTCAAATAAAGATCTACCAAATTCTTCGTCGAAAAATTAAAACCCCCACCCATATTTCGTTTCCCTTTTTAATCTTATGGGCATTGTTTATGATACCCAAGACAATGTAGACGTATCTGTCAAGAGATAATTTGAACGTTTTCTTCCTAAAAATCCGGAGCCTTATAACGATGATTTTATAGAAAAGTTGAAATTAATTACATGATTTCTAAACTACAATACCAATTTCCACAAAAAGGGATAAATGTCATCCGAAACTAGGAAACAGTAAAATTCTACAATAGAATTCCCTCAAAAATGTTATACTCAAAGGCCTACCCTGAAATACAATAATTCATGTGACAAAATATCAAGTGCATTACACTCAATTATTTTCCATATGAATGGGAAAAACTCACATAATAATTATACCCAAATTAAGCAAATATATCCTATGTTTTCTGACAAATCTAGACCGATTAGGCTCATCATTTCTGCAGAAAAATGTATTTTCGAGTAGATTCCAGAACTATATATACTTAGCAATGCAATGCACATTTTGATACCTATCCACTAGCACGGCTTTCAAAAAAAAAAATGTATCCGCACCCGATTTTGTGCAGCAGTGACAGAACCTTATTCAAACGTTGAAACTATTTGTAGAAAATTCTTCACATCCATTTTCTAACCCCCCCCCCCTCCCATTTGCTGACACGTTTTTCCTCTCTCCGATCTGGTTCTTCAAAGAGCGCATGCGCTCTCATACCGACTACACCTGTCAATCATTTCTAAACCACACCCCGTTGCTATAGTAACGATAGGTTTCCAGAAAACACACTTCATCTTTCTTGACGTCATCCGAGTTGCAAACAACGCCATCTGTTGGATAAAGCAAATTTGTGTATCATTCCATCAAATAAGAAACAAGTTCTGTTCAACCTTCAATTCTTTTGACTATTTTTAAATCGCACATTCCATCAAATAAGAAACAATCTCTTCATGATCTTTGAATGGCTGACGTAACCTGGAACTTTCAATTAAATGAGCAAAATTGAAAGCAAGTCAGGGTGATTGGCTGCAGTGGAGATACTTTCCCCTAGACAAATTTTTTTTTTTTTTTAGCATCGAATTTTTAAGAAATTGCTATCAATCGATTATAAATTTTTTTTATGAACGAGAGCTACATTCACAATGTGCCACACAAAATTGTAGCAATTTTTTTTTTCGATATGGAATATCCATCAAAACCAAAATTCCTTTTTGTTTATATCCCCCCCCCCCGGCGCTTTATGTGCAACTGGTGTTTCATTCCTTGTTTATTAGTAAGCATGGTTGCAAGAACTTATTATATCAGAAAGATTACAGGAAAAAATTATTGCTCCCTTTTCTTGGTCTATTCTCAGTCAGTGAAAATGCAGACATCTCATTAAAAACCATTTTCATACTATAGGAGAAAAACCCACTGGATTATGTTCATACATTATCAAATATTTGTCATTATATTGATAAAGATTACGTTGGTATTTGTCAGTTGCCTGCAGCAAAAAGTGGATATTTGATTGACGAGGAAGGTGTAAATATGAAGGTATTTTTAAATCTGTTCTGCCAGCAGTTTTTTTTATGTGTGTGTGTGTCAAAATAGAAATTTCTACGCACACAGATTTCCATTTGAAGCAACAACCTCAAATGCGAATCTATGCTAATGGAAATACAGAGCTGTTGTAAATACAGCATCCAAATATTCAAGATATGAGCTTGTTATTAAATTCACAGGATTTTTTGAAGCACAAAGGGAAAAAAATTGATATTTCTCCACTCAATCTTGTAAAGGCATACAATGAGAGGATGGGAGAAGACTTTTTGGATCACATCAACTAGTTTAGAAGCACAAACGGCACTGGAATCCTACTTAGCACTAAATATATGGCAGTTGTTGCTAGATATATTTTACATTCACATTTGCATAATGTACAGAAGCAAAACAATCATTACAATTTCTGAACCTCATGCAAATTTTTTTTATATTTATACAGTCAAATGTACACTATCTTATGTCTTCAACACAAAGATGTAGTTGAGCCGTATGTAAGAATATTAAAAAGAAGTTTTGAGTGCGAGAACAAATTGCATGAACAATGCTTTTCCGACTATTATGGACAGTAGGAATAACCTCAAGATATAAAAGCCAAAAACAATATATATATATAATTGCCTTTATTCCTTATTTTAAAGAATTTAGGCAAGTTTCTATTTATCCTTGTATTTTTAGCTCTACATATATCATCATAGCTCTGTGAAACTTGATAAGATTATTCATTACTTCACCATACAGTTTGTTTTTGTTTTAGTACAAGGACAATAACTAATTGCAAAATTCTTTGAATTTATAAGTTCCTATTTATCAATTATGTAATAATTTTTTTGAAATAGATTGAAATGCTTATTTTTCTGTTGATATTTTGTATTCATTTTCTGGTAATGAACATTGTACCCCCCCCCCCCCCCCCCCCCCCCCCCCCCCCCCCCCCCCCCCCCCCCCCCCCCCCCCCCCCCCTTTGACTTGTATCATTACTGAATAACATTTAAAAATTCACTTAGTACCAGTCAAACATTTACTCAAATCTAATTTTAAACATGAATCATTAATCAAATTTTTAAAATTATGTAAAAAAAATAATTAAATACTAAGCACCAATGATCCATTTATGTAACATGCTATAAATCATAAAATTTTTTTTATTAGTTCTTATAACCGAGTTTTAATCTAATTTTAATCAATACCTTTCAGTCAAAAAGCAGGGTTAAAAAAATAATTTATATATACTAAAAAATGCAGAAATATTTTAAGATTTCAATGTGTTTTATTTAGTTTATCATTGTTTAATAAGTAATTTTTTTTTATTCATTTTATGAACAATCTTCAAAAGAGGAAACTGATATTAAAACACTTTAAAGCAAAGTTACATGCAAAAGTTAACTTTATTGTAATAGACGGAAAGTATATTTATTAATGAAATTGATTGCAAAATTCTTTAACAAAATAATATTACATAAGTAAAGGAGCATTAATACTCTTTTGTTCTTTACTTTTAATTCTTTGGAAAGAAAGAATGAATTATAAAAATTTTTAAAGTCCAGGAAAATACAATTGGTAAAATTTACTACACTCAATAGAATTTTAGAAGGTAAGGACAAAGCAAAATATTTCCTTTTACATCTAATTTTAAAATTACCAAGACACTTTTTATGCTTATAAGTTTTAAAGCTTCTTAATTTAAACAATTAAATTAGGTCCAAACTATTTTTTTAGTTTTCTTCACCATCAGTGAAAATGGCTCACATCAGAAATACTTCTTTGATGATCTAATAATCATCCAAATATTGTACTTACTGAAATCTGATCAGTACAGCCATATATTCTTGGATTTTCACTTCTTTTCCTTTCAATCTTAAATTGAACCACAGTTCACTCCTGATAACTAAACATAAAGACAACTAAAAGGAAAAGTTCTCAATTTACCATTCTAA
Source organism: Trichonephila clavata (assembly GCA_019973975.1). NCBI lineage: Eukaryota > Metazoa > Arthropoda > Arachnida > Araneae > Nephilidae > Trichonephila > Trichonephila clavata. Next base: position 30,921 of record BMAO01033940.1, read on the forward strand.
AAAACATACAAACACATATTTATAACGATCATTCACTTTATTAATTGCTTTCCAAAGCACATTCAGTGAATAAGACATTGCGTAACAATTTGTACGAAAACATTTAAAGGATCACTTTTCAGTCAATGCTAAAAAATACAGATGCCTAAGATTCACATCAAAATACAGTTTTTAGTTTCACACAATGCAACTAAAATCATATATATATAAAGTTCTTATCATTCAATATTAATCAGGAATTAATGAAAATATACAAACCAGGTATCACAAATATGGAAGACTGTATCCTACAAAAGTTTCATGTTATGTATTCTAAAATTTAAATTTTCTCCCAGTACAAAAAATAAAACAGAGATGGTATTTTTTATAACAGAAAATGATTAACAAATTCTAGTTTTATATAATATGCAAGATATATTGCTACTCTGAAAATTTTTTTACAAAGAAATTCTTATTACATGCAATTGCTTATGCCATACAAGTACATGAATGGGAGAAAAAGTATTTAAGTAATAGATTTATTATTTTAAATAAACAAAATTGATATATCGCATTTTTTTCATAGATTTTTTAAAAAAAGCAATATGTTTAAAGTTTATAGTAAAGTTCTTAAACTGTGTACAGAAATTGTATAACAGATCCATTATTTCAAAAAATTTCCTCATAATGTGTGAAAAAAATCAATTATATGAAAAAATATTATAATTGGACATATAACAATGATAAAATTATTCAAAAATAGAAAACAAATACATCTAAAAACGTATGCAATACAATAAAATGTCGCATTTTCTTACAAAAAAGTAATAAAAGACTATATTTATTTTCTTAGTACGATGTGAGGTATATGAAGGCAAAACATATTAACATTAAATAACACAAAATATCACTCCAACATTTACAGCTTTCATAAATAGTAGGTACACAATTTGATAGCAGAGACAAATTTAAAAACAAAAAAATACATATATCCAACTTGGGTATAAAAATACACAAATATGATCCAAATTAAAACACAATACACGACTACATTACTTTACTTTACACAATATTAAATTGTGTAAAGTAATGATTTACATTCAAGCGAATCTTTTTTAAAAGTAACAAATATTCAAATTTTAAAATCAAACAGAACACAACTAAAAATAGTAGAAATCCTTGAAAATATTACAATCCATGAATAATAAAAAAATTCAATATTATTCAGAATTACAAGTTATTAATATACTTTAGAAGATGTATTGAATTTGAATAAAATTTCTTTTTAAAAAAGAGCAAAGGAAAAAATAATTACAAATAAATTAAATGAGTGATAAAATGAAATTATTAAAAATACATTAAGATACTGTCTTTTTATACATTTCCAAATTTTGCAGGAGTTGTTTCTTTAAAAATTAAAAATGTGTGGTAAAAGTTACATTTCATCATATTAGCATTATGACATAAATTATTATGAAGAATTCTTCCATAGTTTTCCCATATAACAGTGTTCTACAATCCTTTTTTGCAGTAGAATTGTACATGTCTAATTACACCAAAAAATATATATAAAATGATTTCACATGGAACATAAAGTGATTTCAATAAAAAGCCACACAATCCCATGAGGAATACACCACAATAAATAATATGGAAATGCAATGTACTTTATGAGGCACAGAACTATTTGATCCCCAGCACGGGGGTTCAGGACCACTGTCATATGTATACAATGTATTTTCATTATTTTATCACATTATGAGTAGAGAAATCCTTTGAAAAATTTCAAAGTCTGAAAACATTCTTTTGAATTAATATTTAAGCATATTTAGCATTGTTATAATGCTATACTACTTCCCACTGAAAATCATACAAAATTACGATACATAAATGGCGAATTTCTTCCCATAAAAATTCTTAAGGTAAATTTTGATGGAATAAAACATGCAATCATGTTTAATATTTGGAGTTGACTTGCAAAGTTGGAGTTCTGTTTAAAACGTGTTTTTGCGATTAAAAACTCAACAGCATAATTTTTAAAATAATCTGAGCAAAAATTTTTAAATATGGTTATAGAGCAAAGCAGAAAATTCATCCAAAAATGTTTTAATAAAAATTCGATACATAATATTAAATAAAAAGAGAATAACAAACTCTTCTCATTTGAGATATATTAATCTCATAACAAATATGAAATAATTTTAGCACACATGTATTGTAAAAAAAATTATTTTATTAATCTAAGAAAAAAATGTAAGGTAAAATACTGCTCTTAAATAAAATTACTGAAGATTCCTCAGATACATACTATTTCACAGAATTGGTACAAACATAAGATCTTACACATTTAATTTGCGATAAAATGAAAAAATATATACATGTTTCAAAAGTTTTTATTCAGATATAAAAACTATACCACATTCCTCTTATAAAACTATTTCTAATATTGATTCAAACTTTTTACAATGTAAATTCATTTAGGAATCTTTTCCAATATGTTATACATTATTACTTTTCAATGCAAGAATCTAAATTCAATTATGAGAATTATTTATTAAAGTTTTCTTATATATCTAAACATTTACTGGTACATGTACTAAGTTAAGTAATAACAGTAGGTCAAAATTAAGGAATATTGCAATATCTTTAAAGAAACCAGGTTACAAATACAGACATTATTTTAACAAATAAATTGATAGATTTATTTTTAAAATTTAGAGGGAAAAAAAGCAGAATAAAAAAATAAATACAAAAAATTTTTACAATTGTTATTTGGTGAAAACACTCGACTTCTTTTCAATAAAAATTTGAAAAATAAATTTGTTCAGTTATGAAATTTTTACATAATTAAAAAAAAAACTCACACTAATAATTCTTTCTAAAAAAATTTCAAATCAAACTTATCTCTTAAACAGAAATAACTCCAAGGAAATCTTTCAAAAAGTTAAAACACCATAAAAATAATTTTGCAAGTCAAATTTCAAAAAATTTCATTATTAAACAACAATTTTTAAACTAAAATTTCTAAAGATTTGAATAATCAGATTTATAAAACAGTTTTCTAAGGCAGGAAGAACATACAAAAAATTTTCAGACAATTAAAAAACCACACTTATTTTTAATATTTTAAAATTACTTATTTAAATAATCTGCTTAGCGAGCTTTATGTAGGAAAAATGGAAAAGTACCCCAAAAAATAGTAACTAGCAGTTCTTCAAAAATAGCTTAAAAAATTTACAACAGTCTATAAAATTTAAATAAATTAAACCATAACAAATGATTAAGTTATAACATAATTTAATGAATGTTGTTGGGGATAGTTATAACCAGTAGCGTAACGGAAAATAATTGCCCCCCCCCCTCCTGCAAGATCAGGTCTTGGGCCCCACAAGCCAGATCTTATACATAAATATATATACATATATAAAGAGAGAGGAAGAGATTTTTTACTTACTATAGAAAAAGTCTGCATTCATCTACTACTGCATACATAAACAACGGGAAAAAATTTAAAAAGCAGAATTTGAAATTTTTTTTAAATTATATTTTATTTACTAGTTCATTTCAAGTATTGAGAATAACAAAAGTAAACTCAGTTTTTTTCATAGCTTTTAAAATAAAAACAGGTTTGTAGCGATACCAACAAAAATCAAGTAGAAAAGTCTGTTCACTGTTTTAGTAGTAACTATAAAAATTATTTAAAAAGGATATTGAGCTACTTAATAGCTACAGTGGTGTAACGGAAAATAGTAGCCTTCCCCTTGCAAGGTCAGGTTTTGGGCCCCAAGCCAGATCGTACAAAGGATTACAAAACCAAACATAATGTACCAAAACACATCACCTAAAAATATTTAAACATTAAACTTATAACTGAATACAAAATCAACCCGAGTCTGAATAAACGAAATAAATAACCTTTAACAGAAAGTATTTATGGTACTCATTAAAATGGAAAATCTCTCTAACAACAGTCGAAAGATAACCTAGTAATTTAAATAAAAACAATACAATGAAGACACGAAAACTGTCTTTCTAACGAATGAAATAATTTTTAACAAAATAATTTTAGTTTTCAAATTTTTGCGAAAGAAAAAAGATATCGCTTACCTTATCCTTTGTTTCTAAATCCCGGGATGAGCTTGATCTAAATTTCGATTATATTCTAGCATATATTCTGCCACTCTTGAAAAAGAGAGTTCTTTGTATGATGCAAAAATGATTTAATGAAAAAAAGAAATAAAAAACTGATACATTCTGCATACTAAGATAAAGACACAACTACTATTACTAATACACACAGACTAAAAGAAAATTTGTTCCCTTAAATCTGTATCTAAATGAGCACCTACATAAAGTGCAAAATCACTTCTATTTGAATCTGTTTTTCTCAGTTTTCATCTTACGACTCCTTTTCTTTAGATGGGGGTATCCTTTTTCGCTGAAGTGTCCGAAACTGTGTTTTTTCTAGTGAATTAATTTTCACTTCCATGATTTTTTCATCAGCTTCACTAGCATTACTATGACGAGTACTTGCACAAGATTATGTACTTGCAGATATTAAAATTTATCCAAAATTTTGCACATTTACTATATTCTCCTTTTCCTTTCGAATTTTTCGTTTTTGAGAAGCATTCAAAGTTCTTTTAACTCCACTCATTTTAGGACCACGTTTTTTCTTGCCTTATTGACAAAATACCATTTTTTGAACTAGAATATAAAATTCTGATAAAAAAAATACAGTTCTAATAATGAAAGCGAGATTGGAAATGTTTTAATAGTGAAGAAACACACCCTAAATTTAAGTGCATTGAATATAAAAATAGAGATGCAATTTGTGAGCAATAGCAATTTTGTGAAACGTTTCTCATTATGCTTTATTTGATTGAATACTCATAAATCTGACCAATTTATTATTTAAATGCTCGGTTTTCCAAATATCATTATACTATTTCACGTGAAAAAAGCATAACAGATGTACGTTATTTACGACTTCGCTAAAAGAAAATGAAAAACATGAAGGGGAGGGGGAACTAAAGTTGCCAATAAGCTACTCTGCAACTTCGGTAGAAAGTAAATCATGTCTTTTTTCTCTCTCTACAGCTAATGTAAAGTATACTATAATAATAAGAGGGGTGAATTTCTTTATCTTTCTAGCATTATATCCCCGATTCTCCATCTGACTTTCATTTTATTTTTTAGTAATTTACGTTTGAAAAAACCCACTAAAGAAAAGTATCTCTTGTCGCAGAGATTACAGTACATCAAAATGTTTTTTGATTTGGTTATTGGATAAAAGATATCTAATAAGCGCATTAAAATGTTGATTTTGAATGACGTTAGATCACCAATTGGAAAATCGCTTAAAAGTTGGATTTAAAAAAAAATCTACATAAAGGGTGTCAATCAGGCTTTGAGCCCCCTAGAAGCCTTGCCCCCCCTCACAGTGTGGGGTGTACGTTATGCCACTGGTTATAACATATAATTAATATTAAAATAATGAGCTAGAAGAAATTTATGTAGTCATATTAAATTACTTTGATATTAAAGATCAGAAACTATATATTTTACTAAAATTTTAGCATAAATTTGATTTTATTCCATTTTACTATAAAATCTCCTTATTGGGAAAATATTTTATCAATTCTTATTAATTTTTTTCCAATAATAGAGCAGCAACCAAAATACACATACATTCACCATGGTTATCAGCCTTATACTATTTGACTATATTCTGCTCAATAGCTTATTACAGAAATGAAATAATTTACAATAACATATTGCCATTAGTACACAGAATACATTGAAAGCTAAAACTGACACTTAAGGTTTGACTGATTTCTCTTTACAGTAAAAAATTTCCTTACAACAAAAATAATTGCTTATAGCAAAAATCTACAACAAATTATCATAATTTAATTATGACAAGTGATAAAGACTTTTCGGTTTAGCAACATCATTTTCTTCATAATAAATAACAGTGATCTTTTGATAAAAAAATAGAATATACAATAATTTTTTGTTACTTTTACTTTTTGATACCCTAGCCATTCCCCCTCCCAATTTTATATTTGAGAAATGCCATTTTAATCTACTAAATTATTTTTAAAATTTTGATTTGAATTACTTCTGATTTAAATCATTTTTTTAATCAGATTATAACTTTAATGTATGATCTAGATCAGTGATTCCGAAAGTGGTGTATATCGACCCCAAGGGGTCTACATCAGGGGGAAAGTAATTTGAGGGTCCATGAGGTGTAAATGGGGGTCTACAATAATTGCTCTCATTAATCAGATTGTGACTTTAATTTTAAAAGAAAATTTAATCAAAAGGAAACCAGGTGTTTTACTTATTTAACAGATTTATTATATAAAATGAGTTTTTTTGCAGTTACAAGGCAAGAGCGTGTATTTTGCTAAAACAAGGGTCACATCGTTTCACACACACAGTGTTTCTTGCCAGAATTAAGCTAAAAGAATATAATATTAAATGTAGTAAATTTTGCCACAGACAATCTGCCAGGAAAATGACATTTTAACATACATTAAGCATTTGAATGCCCTTTATTCAGATTTAAAAACTATGTTTGAGTATGCTTCTTTGACTGTGGTAATTACCATAGTAGGCAATGAATTCATAAAAAAACAAAAACAAAAAATGTCATATTACAAGAAAAACTGACTGGAATAGGCAGTGATGGCCATCTTAAAGTAAAGTTTAGAAACGGATGTTAGTAATTTTGGCTTTAAAAAGACATACCTGTTATTGATCCTGAATTATGGAGTATTGCAAGAAAGTTTTTAATTGCTTTTCCAGGTGAGAAGGAGCTTTAGCATCATTCTTTAATCACAATTTTTTTAAATATACATATATATACACATTTATTTATTATCTTTTGAATGTAATTTCTAAAAAGTAAGAGAATTAATCCATGAACAATTGGATTAAACAGATTTCTATATGCTTACTTTAATTGGCATTAAGTAGAAATACTTTCAGCAAAAAATTATATAAAAGAATTCTGATACAATATATTAACAGTTTTTTTTCAATTATAACAGCAATAAGAAATTCAATAATACATAAATATTATTTCTGTATAAAAAATTAAACAAATATTAAATACATTTTCAAAATTGAAAGTGCGAATTCCACAGTAAGCTATAAATAACACTTAAAGTAATAAAAAACAAAACAATTACATAAAATAAAAATGATTCTTCAATTCAATTCCATTAAAATATGCCAAATAAAATTAGTGTGATTTTGACCTGTTGATTTTCATTTTATTCATTAGTGTAATGGATTGCACAATATGGCAACTTCCAAATAGTGAAGATGTTAAATTATTTCAAAAGGATTTTTACAATTTTATGCCACCTGTTAAGGACTGAATTTTGTCCTTTTACTCTTATATGGCTTTCTGATACTATCTTAGTAATATATATTTTTTAAATTGTTATTTTCTCATATTTTTCTTTTGAACACATTTCACATTCTTTCATGATAAACAGTACCATGGTAATGGAATTAATAATTTCATGAATCATTTTATGCTAATGTAAATTTTTAAGCTACACAAGTAAAATCCTGTTGACCTTTTTCACCAAATAAAATAATCTGCCAATTTATTTTGAGTAATGTAGGTTTGGCTGAAATTGCAACTTGTTTTTGGCATGATTTAGAAATCGTGCCAAACAGATATTTGGCAGCTAGTTCAGTGTAATCATCCCATCTTGGCCAAATTTTACAACTATTTGGCAGAAAAATTTGTAACATACCAATATCAAATTAGTTTCGGGTATTGTACCAAATTTAAAGATCAACAGAATTTTACACAAATACCCTTTTAAGTTAATAAAAACAAGTGCTACTTATGTATTAGCACACATGCAGTCAAATTGGCACCAAATAAATCACACCATAATATCTAAACAACAAATTGATTTTAAGAAGTTTTATATGAAAAAAAGCAACCAAATTCTGGTGAAAAATGGTGCGATTCACATGGCACTAATTTGGTTGCGGTGAGGCTAATATGCAAGTACCAAACAGGTATATAATAGCATTCAACCATAACTTGAAGAATTCATTTAATAAGTTTTGGAGAAAATAAGCACACCAAAATATGGAACAAATATAACTTAAAAGTCAAACTCAATGAATGAGCAAATACTTCATATCAATTTCTATTGTCCACTTAACGATAGCATATAAGTAGAAATAGCCAGAATTTTGTGCCAATTGCTTAAAAAACATTGCTAAACCAAAAAATAAAACCCCTTTATATTACAACTCTACCAGCAAAATAGTATACTTCAATGTAATATCTTATGCATGATGTAAAATTATGATTTTCAATAACTGAAGTATATACTTCTTAAAATCTTTCATAAATTAAAATTTTTTATTAATTTGACCATTTTGGGTTTTGATTCCTTTGTTCTGCAATTCTTTCAAATGGTGACGATTTTTATGGATTTGAACAGCACCACTCTGAGAAAAACGCTTATCACATAAATCACATTTATAGGGTTTTTCACCAGTATGTACTCTCAGATGGATTTTTAAATCATGAGGCCATGTATATTTCTTTCCACAGATGTGACATACATGTAGAGTAAATTTTCCATTTTCTTTTTTTTTCTTCCTCTCATCTACAGACTCATAAATTTTAAGTTCTAATGTATCAGGATTCTGTGGAGATTCAGGTGCAGAAAGTTCCTTCAATTCTTGCAAGGTTGATTCTTCTAAGACTCCATCATCGTTGGCTTCCTTTTTATCTTTTATAAATTTCATAGAAGCAGCATTGATAACTTTTTCCACATGAATGGCCATGTGCCTCTTGAGGTTGCCAATTTGAGAAAAACCCCGCTTACAAATTTCACAAACAAATGGAGTTTCTCGGGTATGAACACGTGTGTGATTACGAAGGGTAGCCGGATCAGCAAATGAATTGCTACATTTGGGGCACTTATAGGGACGATTACCTCGATGTACTGTCATGTGACGTTGTAAGCTTCCAATCTGTCTAAATGACCGGGAACATTCTTCACAAGAATATGGCATCTCTTTGGTATGTTGTTTCATATGGGTGATTAATGAGGTAAATTGAGAAAAGGACTTTCGGCAAATATAACAAGGATGATCAGTGGTTCCTGCATAACAATGTTCCGAGAACTGTATTTCGCCCCAATTAACACAACTAGGATAATTACATTCACATTCTGAGCAATCAGGATGAGTCAACATGTGAGCATTAAAATGCATTACAAATAACATTGATGAAGAACGAGTTTCATTGCATGCTAGACATATCAGATGGTTGTCCTCTCTTTTAATACTATGAGTAAAAGCATGGTTCCCAACTGATTCCCAAAATACATGTTTTTTGCAAGAATTGCAAAACAATTTTCGATTACAGGGTTCACCATCGTGGCAATTTTCCAATGAATCTGTAAATTTTGCTGGCTTTAGAATTTTTCCTTTTGCGACGGATTTCTCAAATGACTCTTCAGTGTTTTCTTCAAGTGATGATTCAAATGAGCTACACTGATCAATGTTACTGTCACGGTCTGAACTATTTTGACTCGATAAAACTCCCAAGTCGCGCAAATGCTCTCTGAAACTACCCTCTTCTCTTTCTACACTTCTCTCAGAATTTAAAACAGATTTTTCAGCTTTCGTTTGTAAATGATTAAATTTAATTGATTTACATACCTTACAACTGCAATTTTCATTTTCTGAGCAAGACTTTTTATGCACTTCCAGAGCAAGTTTAGTAAACTTTAGGCCACAATCATTGCAAGGGTAAAATTTCGGTCGCTGTAATTGAACAGTATTTTTTTGTTGATCCGCATTATTTTCGGAGTTCGTCGTCCTCATATCAACCACCAGGGATCGTCAGTTTAATACTGTATAATATAGAGTAGCAACAATGTATTATCCAGATAGAAAATAATGGAACAAAGAAATTTTACAAGAAACAACGAAAACAAACAATATTTTCAAAATTTACGAAAATAACAATGTCAAAATGGATTGAGGCCCGATGATAAAAAGAAAATGCAATTGAACATTCTTTTCAGACAGCAAGAATTTAAAATACACCTAAGAAAAGGCAATATTTTGATTTTATCTATTATTATGACAACTTATTCAAAAATATCACTTTATCAGGTTGAATATTACTAATACCACGTTGAATTTCAAAGTAAATACGCTTTGGCAATAATACAATGGTTTAATATGCCGCGAAAAAGCACAGCCGTAGGTTCGAGAATAAAGCGGAAAATTTTTGATTATAGTTCAAGAAATCTTCCCGCGCCTTCGTGACCCTAATCCCTCAAACATTGACAAAAATTTAGTTTTGAGTATGAAAAAAATCTTTTAAATATGGACAACTTACTACCTTAATTATTTATAGAGAATAAATTTATCAACAGGAGTAGAAAAACTCACTTCGGTAACACCGGTGTTAACACTCGCATAATCATAACCGCTTCGCGTGTTAACCAAATCGAAAACTTCAATTCATTAACACCGAGCATCTTCTTCATTAAACTTTTTGTAGAGGGCGCAATTAAATTCACTTGGGAAAATTACATAAAATTAAATATCTTTATAGCTAACATTAGTTTAGTATTTTACAATTTTTTTTAACGAAATTTATAATTAACCTAGAATGGTGAATATTTTTCACATACAACTCTGTAAGATTTATTTTCGCATATGTAAAGAACAAAACATCACATTAATACAAGAAAAAAATGAAATAAATATTTATTTACATGTCTCTTTATTTTATTCTGATGTGAACCTATGCTATCCAAATTCCATATATTTTACAGTCCTCAAGGTCTAAGGCAGTGGTTCCCAAAATTTTAAAACCTATGAACCCCTTCTTATAGTCAAAACTTGCTCACGGACCCCTTTTTGTCAAAACTTGCTCACAGACTCCTTTTTTAAAGTCAAAAATTACTCACGCGGACACCTTTTTTAAGTCAAAACTTTCAAAAGGACCCTCAAGTGAAAAAGCTACATAAATGCATAATATAAAAAATTTACAAATTAAAAAAAAACATTTTGTTGAAGAACTATTTTTTTGAAATTATGACTATTGTTTAAAATGAAACAAAGAAAATTGATGGGCTGGATGAACTTGATGAAATTGTAGCAGTATCATCTATATAAGCCAGTAACAACCTCCGTATAAGATGATCCTTTAGGTATAGTGGTTAAGTTACTGAGTTTCGGATTCAAAGGTCCCGGGTTCTGTCCAACCGGATAAGCGCGCCATTTCACTGGTGATCTTGGCTGAATTTAGTAAAAGGCAAACTTCTGAATTGTTGTGGTGCTATCTATCCGCAAAACAAACTCGTCAGATTCACTTGACGCAACTCCTCCAATTACAGCAACAAATTCACAAGCAACACACTCGCCATAACAACTATATTGTTCGTCCGCCTATCCACCGACTTCCTGGGGAGGGAGTGTGTAGTGGTATCATCTATATAAGCCAGTAACAACCTCCATACTAAGGTGATCATTCTGTATAGGGGTTAAGTTACTCGGTTTCGGATCCAAGGGTCCCGGGTTCTGTCCTACCGGATAAACATGCTTCAAAATGATATGAGTGTATTTATGTCCGTCTCGATGTTTATGAGTAGTAATCGCAAATCCCCACAGCACTAGTTTTTAGTCGGTTTGTTTTTTCGTGTGATGAGTTTTTTTACGTCACTGAATCTATGCTCTACCAAACTGGAAGACGGGAAAATATTTAGCAACTTCTGTACAATAACCTATAATGGAGGATATAAAATTGAGATCTGTTTTCGTAACCAGAATTTGTGATATCCTTGTTCAAACATTGATTTAAGTCCCTTATTTGTCGATATTTCAATAAAATGCTCTTGTATTTCTAAGGGTTCATCTGTGTTTGGGATCTGAATTAGTCCTCTTGCAAAAGGGTTCAACACCAATCAATAAATCTACGAATATGTTAAAATGATGGAAAACTTAACAGGAAACTAATACAACATAAAAATTGTAAAATTTAACAATTAAATATTATAATTCGTGATTATCAATATCTCATTAACAAATCTCACCACTAGAATTTCATACTCCAACCTAACAGCACGAGCGCTACAGCTAGAATGATTTTAGCAGGTTCAATCAAGCCAACATGAACTTGGCGATTTTCAAAAAGAGGCCAAAAAACATAAAAATAACTCACCTAGTTTGCAAATTATAGACATGAGTACCTCCAACGAAGTTGAGCATTAAATATCCGGCCTTAAGGGTTCCTTTTATCTATCAGTATCAGTCGGGAATATCCAAGTGAATTGTTGTTATTTATCTAAATTTCCATAAAAATAAAAATGAATCAAAATTTTTTTATTTTATATTAAATCTTGCAAGGAATCCCTGACATTGTTCAGGAACACACAAATCAATTTTAATTTTCCACGGGCCTTTCTAAATAATATCGGGGACCCTTGGAGGCCCGTAGGGACCACTCGTCTAGGGTGAATTTTCGTTTGAAGAGCTAGCACCCGCATGGCACTTATTTCCTGTATGGGTAATCTGGGAGGAGACAGAAAAAAACAGGGCACTTTGAGAGAGTCAAAACGCAGGCAAAGACTGTCACAAAAGGCAGGAGGAAAAACCGATTCTAGTTAGTGGGTTTCTGGTTCTCCCTACAAGAGGGGGTAGAATCTCCGAATGTAGCTTTAGAGTAGAAGTATGCTGGAGGAGGCTCGCCCATGAGGGGATAGCAGACTTGCTTCATTTCGTCCCGGGGATACCTCTTGGAAACAGATTGGTTTATCGGCTGATTTCATGAAGGGCGTCCGTCCTTGGCACTGGAGGTTTTTATTGATATCGTCTTTGAAGGTTAGTTGTTTGAAAGGGAAATCTGCATAGGCTAGGGGCGATGAGTGCTGGATAGTGCTATTGGAATGACTAGAAATAAGGTCTTAGAAAGGAGTTGAAAAAGTTCTTATTCTGGAACGAATGAAGAGGATTCTGTGTTCTCTGAGGAATTGTTCTTTTGCAGCACAATTCTTGGAATGTAGATACATGCATTCAGGTTGAATCGAAGGGCTCTGTTTTGTAGGATTTAGAGTTTGCTTAAGGATTGATTACAGGCAACACCCCAGATTTGTCAGGTGTAGGTTATTGCTGGGAGAAGGTATTGTAGAGATAAATAAGCTGTTTTCTTTTGAGGTTAAACTTTGGTGTTCTGTAAAGGAGCATGTGGAGGACATCCAGTTTCTTTTTAAATTTACAAGTAATTTTAGTTAGATGCTTTTTAAAAGTGAGTTTCGTATCCAGTGTAGACAACCTTGTTGGTCCATGGGATTGGGTTGCGAAAAAGCTTGAAAGGGGACGGATTGTTCCTGAAATTTCCTTTCTTGAACATTATTGCATGCAATTTTGAGGTATTGATAGAGACTCTCCACAATGGGAACCATCTCCAGAGCTTCAACAGATATTTCCTGAAATTTTCTGCTACTCGTTCAGGAATTGTTGACTGTGCTAGGATAGCGGCGGCGTCTGCAAAGAGGCAGACACCCACTGTTAGAGAGGTGGTGCAATCGTGCGTGTAAATAAGTTGTATAGAACCGAACTTAGGAATGAGCCTTGAGGTATTCCGTCTTGGATGTGGCCAAGTCTTGAGTACGTGGTATTTATTTTGATTTGGAAAGTTCTATTTTGGAGACAGTCATGAAGGATTTTCTTAAGATACGATTGGAAGTTCATTTGAATTAATTTGAAAAAAATTCGTTGTGCCATTTCTTATCGAGCGTCTTTTCGACATCTAGAAAGATTCCCCCAGTAGTTCTAAGAATATTGAATCCGTCTATAATCATTCGGAAAAGTTGGTTGCAAGTAGAGGTTTTTTGACACGCCACCACGAAAACCCGAGTGTAATGTTAATCCTATGGAGTTTCTTATAACTCAATTTACGTCTAAGGTATTGCTTTTAACTGTATGAAACAAAATGCATCCTAAAGATAAAAAAAAAAATTAATGTTTCTCTTGATTTCGATTTTAAAAAAAAAATTCTAAATATTTTTAAATATTTATTAAAAGCTTAAAAATTTACATTTAGTGCGTTGAAACGATCATAAAAATATTTTCAATTATCGGATAAAAAAAGTTTTTTAGCGGAAATCCATTATTTTTTATGCTCTTTCAAACGCATATACTTTAAAATTTTTAAACTAATTTATTTGCGAGTAATTAAATAAGTCAGCATTGCATATTTGGAATGAGGGGAAAGTAAACTTGTAACTCCGCCTTCTTGCGGAAGGATACATGAAATTTTCCCTGCGTTCCCTTGGTGAAAGGGGGTAATTTATGACTCTTCGGTGGATTGTGTAACAGAGATGTCCCCCCTCCCTCAAAATGGGTCTTGTTTTCTAAGAATCTATAGGCATTCAAGATACTATTTACAATTACATCATTCTTAGGAAAGTTTGAGTCTGTGCTTGAAAATAACTACAAATACGTTTTGTACAAAAAGCTATGCTCGGTTTTTTATTCCACCTTTCTTAAAATTATTTATATATACTAAATAAGTTATATTTTATTAATAATTAAAATTAACAATTAATATTTATTAAATGCATTTGAATCGTCAGGATAAAGTGAATCAGATTTCGCATTCTTTTCTTACATATCTCCAAAATTGAAATTGCTGTGTTTTTTTCCAAGTTAAAGTTATTTGAATATCAGCTGTTTTAAAACTTATTTTGCACAGTTTATTTCAGTTATTAAATAAAATGGATCATCGTCACAGCTTCAAAAAAAGATTATTTCTTTCGGCTAAACGAAAAAAGAATATAGGACAGAATTTCAGGAATTGGAAAGAAAAGTGTGTATTTCTTTTTTTCTAAATTCTTGTTCCGCTGTTCATTTCAAATATTGTGAAAGTTTCCACATACTAAATGGATTTATTGATCATCGCATTTTAAATAAGATTCAAATATTCCGAAGATGAAATACCATTGATTTAAAATAAATCAGAAAGTTTTCCATAATTTTAAGAATATTTTTAGTAACATTAATAGTTTCTTCTTAAAACATATAAATTTCAATTAATTTATTTACTATTGCTACTGATGTTTTTATTCCGTTTTTATTTCCTTCACTGAAAATTCAACTTAGAAATAACATTGCAGAAATTTTTTTTTTTTAATTTCTGTCTTGAAAGCAGTATCTACATTTTGCATTTTCATTTATACATGTGTTTCATATATTATTCAAGACTAGCTTTCATGGCCCGGCGTTGCACGGGCTTTTACCGAGTGCATACATATGTGCATATGTGAAATTAACATGGGGATTAAGTTATACCGAGAGTATAACTTAATCCCCATGTTAATTTCCTCCTTTTTTTTCTGACGCCAACACTTTTGTGTGGTTTTGACGCTTACGATGTGAGTGCATGACCTGTGAGTGCTTGTCATGGCTTTGCCGCTTAACATTTTCCCTTCTCTTCACAAATTCAACACTTCCAATATTATTTTTCGAAATTACTTTGATTTCTTTGTTTCTCTCCTCTCCGCTTAGCCCGGTGTTGCACGGGCTTTTACCGAGTGAATAACTTCATCCCCATGGAAATTTCGTGTTTCCCTCAGGCCGATAGCACTTATGTGCGCGATGAGAGTGATTTCTTTAACTATGTCATTAAAACTCCCTTTTTCGAAATTTGTTCTTGCGTTGGTGTGGTGTTCTAATTATTAGAGATGGGCGAAAGCTCAGGTGTCGTCCTCGTCACTTGACCATGGTTGAAAATTTCGAGGTCCATCGCCAATAACCCTCGAATAGGCAAACAATGCGAATTTAAAAATCACTCACTCAGTTTTCAGTTCTTTCGTTGCAATTTTTTAGTCCCCGGAAACGAAAATGTAGCCTTTTTAAAGATAGTTGTATGTTGAAAAAAGACAGAAAAGTGGAAATTTTTCAAATTTCAAAATTTTACTACTATTTTAAATATTGAAGTAAAATTGTGAAGATTTTTTGAAATATTCGACACACGGGAAAAAGTTTCATGCAATTATCTTTATAAAAAAGAAATTATTAAATGATTGTTTTAAGTATTTTGAGTGTTTTATTAAAGTTTGTTTCGAATGCATAACATACTTCCATGGAAATTCACCTTCCTTTATCAAACTTCCAGGTATGTGTGTGATTCCTTTATATTAACGTCACTACAATTCCCTTTTTCGAAAAAAAAAATATTTTCCAGATCTTACTAATGTCAAACAGGTTTCAGTTCTCTTTCTATAGCACGGTGTTACAGTGGCTTTTTTGAGTGTAGAACTATTTTCCCCCTGACTCTCCCCTCAGATATAAGATTTATCTTCATGTTTCTATTCATAACATATAAAAACAATATTGCTTTAGTAAAAAAATAATAAATTTAAACAATAAAAAGAAAACTATTTTGATGCTTGAGTAAAAAAAAGTCATCATTTTTTAATAATAGATAATTTTTAGGAATCTAAAATAATAAAATAATTTTCAGGTTTTCATTAATCAATCAATCGCTACTTACAGTTAGCTTAAAAATGTCTCTCTAGAACGTATTTTTATCCAAAATAATAGGCGATATACTTTTTATAAACAAATAATTAATTTAATAAGGAAATAATAGAAATATTCATTTGATTTTAAAAAAATATATTAATTTAAATCCACATTATCTATAAATAATAATAAAAAAAATTCTACAGATAGCTCTTGAAACGTTTGGATGTTTGATTAAACATATGTAAGTGCTAAGAAAAACACTATGTGAAAAACCTAGTTATAAGTACACATTCACTGAAAAAAATCATTCAAAAAGAAAATAATACTATCTGATAAAAACATTTAATTTTTTTATTTTAATTTTAGTTTTTCATTCGACACTGTGTTAATTAAATTATTTAAACACGTATCTGAAGAAAAAAAATTTTTTTATACAAAACTAATTTATTAATTATTTTATGATAAAATTGATTTAAAATGTTCATAAGCCTTTATTTACATATTCACAGTATAAAATTCAAAAATAAAATAATACATGTGATAGAAAATATATTTCAGAATATTTCCTTTTTTTGTGTAATGATGTGTGGCGACGCAATGTCCAGTAGGAGAAAAAATTTAAGACAAGTATGAAAAAAGCGACCGGCGGGTTTCTGAGAGGTGGACACCCTCCTTCGCATTGACCACGCACGGCAGTGCTGCAGTTATAGTCTTGAGTGTAGCGGGAGCTCTGAGCACTCCGCCACAAGAGCAGTTAACATTGAATGCAATAAATAAAAGTGGATCAAAATAGTTAAGAGAATTGAATTTAGCAAATAAAAAGAGAAATTTCAGTTATGGAGGATTGTACGAGTCCAGGAGAATTCTCCTGAGTCGCTTCCTCTTAATATTGGCTGTATAATTTTCAAGGTTTTGCATATTAATATTATCAGAGCTATTGAGTGAATCAAAAAATTTAATCGAGTGATCTTGGATATGCTGCTTAAAGGATGGTATATTTAAACAAAAAAACAAAAAAATGAAAAGTACATAAAAATAACAGAGGATCACATGTTAGAATAAGTATTTATCAGTACAATTAATTTACGTGGGAAAAATTAGCAGAAATGAAAAAATCGTAATCCGTTGATTCTAACTCCGAGCTACACGATATCACTCCGCATGAAGTAAAAATTGGGACTACTTTTTAAAAATTCTTTAAAAAAAAAGTTTTGGGAATTTTATTTTTTAAATGAATGGATCTAAAAGAGAAAGGCTTGAAGTTAATTAGTGTAGAATATCGATTTAATAACACGAAAAGTAATTCATACCCAACGATTTAGAAATAATTTTCATAAAAACGCATCAGTTTTAACACTATTTTAAAAAATTCGGAAAAAATAGAAAATATCGTTATTTTACAAAAAATATTATACCGTATAGTGGCGAAATAAATGATCTTTCCGATTCTGTAATTATTTTTTGTCTGATTTGAACACCGAAAATTCGATGACAATTTTAAAATGGTCGAAAAAGTCGGATGACGAAAAAAAAAATTTTTTCACTCGCCTTTTTTTTTTTACTTGCCAAAGTTACTGATTTCCCCCTGTTTAAGGCAGAATTTTTTTAGTGTAACCCTTGAGTTAGATGCGGTCGAAGGCGAAACAGGTCAAATGTCTTTGGCGCAAAGCTAATTTTCGACGCCAATGTTTGGCTAAATGTAAAATCGCGTATTTTAAATTATTTTAAAAATCATTACCTTCATTTTAAGGGCACAATTTTTACGTTAATGCTCTCAAACATCACCAACTATTTGCAAAAATAAGGTACTTTGAAATAAAAAGTGTACAAATTACTACTTTTTAACTTATTTCTCAGAAAAACATAAGTTTACGAAAGTCACAAAATGTTTTTTAAAATCCGTAATTTTGAAGCAATTTTTTCAATCTTCGTATATGTTACGGATAATATTACTATACACACGGAAAAAAGGTTTTGTGAGATTACCTTCATAAATAACGAAGTTATTCAATGTGAAGTAAAAATTAAGACTACTTTTTAAAAATTCTTTAAAAAGAAAGTTTTGGGAATTTTATTTTTTAAATGGATGGATCTAAAAGAAAAAGGCTTGAAGTTAATTAGTGTAGAATATCAATTTAATAACACGAAAAGTAATTCATACCCAACGATTTAGAAATAATTTTTATAAAAACGCATCAGTTTTAACACTATTTTAAAAAATTCGAAAAAAATAGAAAATATCGTTATTTTACAAAAAAAAGTTATACCGTGTCGTGGCGAAATAAATGATCTTTCCGAGTCTGTAATTATTTTTTGTCTAATTTCGACACCGAAAATTAGATGACAATTTTAATATGGTGGAAAACGTAAGATTACCGCTCGGCCGAAACGGAAGGGAAGTTCCGCCAAGTAAACAACCGGCAGGAGTAAAACAATTAGGCGTTTTAAGGTTTTTAATTAATATCTTTATAACTAATTACAATATCGGAATATAAATGGGCAATACGGCTTCCCCGGAAAATTCCCGATCTTTTGGTCCCTTCCGCGACTTTCTGTGTGGTGCGGTTCGTGAGAAGATAGACGCACATAGATAGATAGATACGTTTGTTTACCTTCGAATTTTAATAGTGTAAGACTAGCTTTCATGGCCCGGCGTTGCACGGGCTTATACCGAGGGTATAACTTAATCCCCATGTTAATTTCCTCCTTTTATTCTAACGCCAAAACTTTTGTGGGGTTTGACGCGTACGATGTGAGTGCATGACCCGTGAGTGCGTGTCATGGCTTTGTTGCTTAAAATTTTCCCTTCTCTTCACAAATTCTCGTCCTAGTACCACTGAAGACCCACCGTGTAGGGGTGGGATGCACGTAAAGTAAATCGAGAGCTCAAACGTCCTCCCGTTGGTGTGGTGTGGTAGTTAGGAGAGGGGGGTGCCAGCTCAGGTGTCATCCGCGTCATTTGACCATGGTTCAAAATTACGCGGACCGTCCCTAAAAGGCCCCGTGTTGCTGAACAGTGGGACGTTAATATTCACTCAACTTCACAAATTCAGCACTTCCAATATTATTTACCGAAATTACTTTGATTTCTTTGTTTCTTTCCTCTCCGCTTAGCCCGGCGTTGCACGGGCTTTTACCGAGTGAATAACTTCACCCTCATGGAAATGTCGTGTTTCCCTCAGGCCGATAGCACTTGTGTGTGTGCGTGCGATGTGAGTGATTTCTTTAACAATGTTATAAAAACTCCCTTTTTCGAAATTTGTTCTTGCGTTGGTGTGGTGTGGTAATTATTAAAGACGGGTGAAAGCTCATGTGTCGTCCTCGTCACTTGAGCATGGTTGAAAATTTCGAGGTCCGTCACCAAAAACCCTCGAATAGGCAAACAGTGCGAATTTAAAAATCACCCACTCACTTTCCAATTCTTTCGTTTTACCGAGTGAATAACTTCATCCCCATGGAAATTTCGTGTTTCCCTCAGGCCGATAGCACTTGTGTGTGTGTATGCGCGCGATGTGAGTGATTTCTTTAACTGTGTCATAAAAACTCCCTTTTTCGAAATTTGTTCTTGCGTTGGTGTGGTGTGGTAATTCTTAAAGATGGGTGAAAGCTCAGGTGTTGTCCTCGTCACTTGAGAATGGTTGAAAATTTCGAGGTCCGTCAGAAAAAATTTTCGAATAGGCAAACAGGGTGAATTTTAAAATCACCCACTCACTTTCCAATTCTTTCGTTGTAATTTTTTATTTCCCGGAAACGAAAATGCAGTTTTTTTAAAAGTAGTTGTATGCTGAAAAAAAGACAGAAAGTATACATTTTTCAAATTACAAAATTTCACTACTATTTTAATTCTTGGAGTAAAATTGTGAGGATTTTTTGAAATATTCGACTCGGGGGAAAAAAGTTTCATGCAATTACCTTTATAAAAGGAGAAATTATTAAATGATTGATTTAAGTATTTTGAGTGTTTTATTAAAATTTGTTCCAAAAAGTTTTTGGCTTTTTTTTAAAATCACTGATTGTAAAAGTTTTAAATTGAAAATTTCGAAGCCCGTCGCCAAAAAACTCTGGAGTAGGTGAACAGTGCGACTTTTTAAAAATCCCTCACATTTCAATTCTTTCGTTGCAATTTTTTAGGCCCCAGAAACGAAACGTTGCTTTTTTAAAAATAGTTTTAAATTGAAAATTTCGAAGTCCATCGCCAAAAAACTCTGGAGTAGGTGAACAGTGCGACTTTTTAAAAATCCCTCACATTTCAATTCTTTCGTTGCAATTTTTTAGGCCCCAGAAACGGAATGTAGCTTTTTTAAAAATAGTTGTATGTTGAAAAAAGACAGAGAAGTAGAAATTTTTAAAATTACAAGATTTCACTACTATTTTAAATCTTGAAGTAAAATTGTGAGGATTTTTTGAAATATTCGACACACGGAAAAATAGTTTCATGCAATTATCTTTACGAATGAAGAATTTATTAAATGATTGATTTAAGTATTTTGAGTGTTTATTAAAATTCGTTCAAATAAGTTTTCGGCTTTTTATTTTTTAAATCACTGATTCTGAAAGTTTTAAAAATCATTTTTATATAAACGCAAGGATATTGATTCATATGAGAAAAAATCATAAAATATGCAAAACAGCATTGTTTTGTAAAAAAAAAAAAGTTTTTTTTTCCATAAAATTCTTTAAAGAAAGATAGTTTTTTCCCGGAAACGAAACTGTAGCATTTTTAAAAATAGTTGTATGCTGAAAAAAGAACAGAAAGTATAAATTTTTCAAATAACAAAATTTCACTACTATTTTAATTCTTGAAGTAAAATTGTGAGAATTTTTTGAAATATTCGACACGAGGGGAAAAAGTTTCATGCAATTACGCATTATTTTAAAATAAACTATAAGTTTTATGAAAGAGAACAAAAATTTCGATACTGATAAATATTTTAAATAAATCTCAGAAATGCATTGAAAGCATTTTAATTTTAAAAAAAATATATTAATTTAAATCCATTATCAATAAATACTAATAAAAAAAATTCTACAGATAGCTCTTGAAACGTTTGGATGTTTGATTAAACATATATAAGTGTTAAAAATCCACTTTTGGGGGAAAACCTAGTTATATGCTAACATTCACTGAAAAAAACATTCAAAAAGAAAAAAAATACTATTGGATAAAAACATTTAATTTTTTTAATTTTAATTTTATAGTTTTTCATTCCACTCTGTGTTAAAATTATTTAAACACGTATCTGCGAAAAAAATTATATTATACAAAACTAACTTATTAATTATTTTTAATAAAATTGATTAAAAATGCTCATTTAGCAATTAATTGTGACATACCATTTGCTTACATAATGGCAGCACTGAAAATGAAGTAAATTTCAGATCAGTGGGGATGCAGCAAGTGAATTCAATCATTGAAGAAGAGAGAATTAATTTACGGGTGGGAAAAATAAGCAGAAATGGACAAAATCGAATTGTTGAAAAAGATAGAAATTAGTTTGAATGATTAAAAATCAGAAAAAAACCTTTCCAAAAGCAAAAAAAAAAAAAAAAAAAAAAAAAAAAAAAAAAAAAAAAATGAAAAGTACATTAAAATAACAGAGGATCATGTTAAAATAAGTATTTATCAGTAAAATTAATTTACGTGGGAAAAATTAGCAGAAATGAAAAAAAAAGAGATCATCGCCGATTCGAACTCGCAAAGACACGATCACGATTCGAACTCGCAAAGACACGATCTGCTTTACGGTGTAAATGAGAGAAGCGCTACCGACTGTGCTACCGAGACCCTTAGCGAGAAATGAAAATAGGCAAGAATAATTAATGGGAGGGCGAAAAAGTAATTTTTTCACTCGCCAAAGTTACTGATTTCCCTTTAAAATCCGTAATTTTGAAGCAATTTTTTCAATCTTCGTATATGTTACGGATAATATTACTGTACACACGGAAAAAAGGTTTTGTGAGATTATCTTCATAAATGACGAAGTTATTCAATGTGAAGTAAAAATTAAGACTACTTTTTAAAAATTCTTTAAAAAAAATGTTTGGGGAATTTTATTTTTTAAATGAATGGATCTAAAAGAAAAAGGCTTGAAGTTAATTAGTGCAGAATATCGATTTAATAACACGAAAAGTAATTCATACCCAACGATTTAGAAATAATTTTCATAAAAACGCGTCAGTTTTAACACTATTTTAAAAAATTCGAAAAAAATAGAAAATATCGTTATTTTACAAAAAACATTATACCGTGTTGTGGCGAAATAAATGATCTTTCCGATTCTGTAATTATTTTTTCTCTAATTTTGACACCGAAAATTAGATGACAATTTTAATATGGTGGAAAACGTAAGATTACCGCTCGGCCGAAACGGAAGGGAAGTTCCGCCAAGTAAACAACCGGCAGGAGTAAAACAATTAGGCGTTTTAAGGTTTTTAATTAATATCTTTTTAACTAATTACAATATAGGAATATAAATAGGCAATACGGCTTCCCCGGAAAATTCCCAATCTTTTGGTACCTTCCGCGACTTTCTGCGTGGTGCTGTTCGTGAGAAGATAGACGCACATACATAGATAGATAGATAGATAGATACGTTTGTTTACCTTCGAATTTTAATAGTGTAAGATAACTCATCACTGCTTTTTTTTTTTCAAAATGAATTCTAAGTTAATGCGCTATGAAGAATGCACTGCAAGTACAAATACAGGCAAATAGTTCCACAATTTTAAAGTTCAAGCCCAGCACCACTAAAGACCCACCGTGTAGGGGCGCGATGCACGTTAAATCTGTCGAGAGCTCAAACGTCCTTCCTTTGGTGTGGTGTGGTGTGGTAGTTAGGAGATGAGGTGCTATCTCAGGTGTCATCCCGTCACTTGACCATGGTTCAAAATTACGAGGTCCGTTACCAAAAGCTTTCGTGTAGCTGAACAGTGTGACGTTAATATTCACTCACTCACTCCACAATTTGAATGTTTGACATCTGAGGAATTATATATAGAGATTTTCCCCAAAAATCCCGGGAAATTCTGATTGGAATGGGGTTGTACGAAAACACTTTCTAGTTCTAGGGGTTCTACGAAAACACTTGCTAGTTCTAGGGGTTCTACAAAAACACTTTCAAGTTCAAAGGGTTCCTTGAGTTGAAAAAGTTTGAAGACCACTGCTCTAGAGCCATATATGTTATTTGCGACAGACTTCGTAATTCTAAGCCAAGGGTGGCCAACCCGCGGCCTTGAATAATTTTGCGGCCCTCGAGATTCATTACAAAATATGATTATTTTGTACAATATTTTTGTTTTTAATGTAGTGTTTTGTAACAAATATACTTCATAACTGTTTCTATTTTATTACCTTTCTTTTATTTTAATACATTCTTAGAAGTGTGCGGTATTGCAGCGCAGCATCACACTCGATTCCTGTAACTCCATCGCGCTGCCTATTGCTAGAATTAGACATATTTGATCCTTGCATTATTATTATAAATTATCTATGCTTGTATAGATGAAAAATAATGAAATCAATAATAATTCATTCCGTTTTAAATTTTCATTCCAATAAATGTTTGTGATGGGTCTAAATATAATATAAAGATATATAATTTTTGTTTGCAGCCCGCAGGATTATAATGTTTTTCCGAAATGGCCCGCAAGGTCATTTGAGTTGGCCATCCCATTTCTAAGCCAAGATCGGATAGACAGAATGACACTTGAGTTTACAGTTTCTTTGTATTCTTCATGACCTTTTTTGAACTTGGGAATCTCGCGTCTTTAGTCATTATGGTATATAATCCTCCACGGTTTTAAAAGCTGAATTAAATTATTTTTTAAAAATATATAGCTGGTTTCTGTTTGTGATATTAAAAATATAACATTAGTGTGATAAATAAGAAAAATATTTAGTATGATTAGTGAAAAAAGTTAATTGAAATTAAAATCTGGAACACAATAACTTTAAAACGATTTTGTGATTTACCGAGATGAGTAAATCCAAAGCAGAATGTATGCGAGATTTTCGACAAAAGAAACGTGAGAAAAAAAATTAAAAACTGAAGGAGTACAGCCGAAAAGAATTGCACAAAATTCAACTCCACGCAGAAGGTTTTTTTTTTTTTTTTTTTGCAACGAACACAAATCTCTCAGAAACAAACGGCCGAACTAATTACTGCTTTACCGAATCTGTTTGTCAGTCAGGTAACTTTACGATTGTCCGCTCATAGCTTTTTTGAATGATGAGCTCAAGCTCGAAATGAACACAAACCGAAATATATCGACAGCAATGGTACTGTTATTGACGTTGTTTTTCAAAGGTTATTAAATACTTTAAAATCTCAAGTATATGTGTCAGATTTTAGTCATCATAAGTCTATTGTGTGTGTGTCTTCCCCCAATTGAATAAGAATATTTATTTTTGCTAAAAAATTACATGACTCTTTGTGTTAATTAAATAAAATTTTCATTAAAGATAAAATTATTTGATAGAAAATTATTTCCAATCATACCCGATTAGTTTTTTCCAGGATTTATCTTACTATTGCGTATTTACCAGGATAACATGTTATGTTACACATCATATGCGACTACTGTAAGACTCGTTCCTTTTTTTTGTAACTGTATTTATATTAGAAATTCCAATACTAAAACTGTTCTTCCAAAAAATTGTGTGGGTCCCAAAACCAATACTCAATGTACTTTATCAGTGGCGTAGCTAGGTATCCAAAGGTCTTGGTGCAAAAAAAAGAGAGAATATTGGTGGAGTTTTATTAATTAAAAATATATTAGAGTATTTTATATTATATAAATACTCTAATAGATGCTTGGATTTTTTTCTTTTTTATTTATTTATATATTATATATATATATATATATATATATGGGAAAATGACTACAACCTAATAATGATAAGGGGTTGTGACATCGCACATATCCAACCCTACATATATATATATATATACAAAGCTGGTTCACATCAGCCCTGTGTCAAGCTCTGCAGAACATAGGAAAGCAAAGCTACAAACTACTTACATGTATGCATATGAGTTTTCTTGTGAATTTAGTGATTACCCAGGTTCGATTTGACATGTGATAGACAGGAAATGATAAAAGGAATATGCACAAACAAGAAAATAAAAAAAATATAATATTTAAAATAAAACACACAAAAACAGAGTCAGTGGTCAAAATACACAGACTGTTGCAGATACAATTGGAAACAGAAAATAGCTTATTATGAATCATATTGTTATAAAAAATAAAATGACCAAGAAGAAAATAGCTTCCTGTGTAGTTTTTTTAGATGTATGGTAAGACATTTCATGGAACTTGATGTTTATTTTCAAGTAAAGATTAAAAAAATGAAAAAATTGAAAAATAATATAAACTTTTTAATAAGTAAAATTCGCAACACTATACACAAACAAAGGAAAGAATTTAGGGGAATTCCTTACAAGTTTGAAATTACTTTCAACGGAGTTGCCATGATTACAGCTATGTAACGATCTTTTATATTATACCTCAATTATGGAGAAATTATCGCAAGCCTCGACTTGCTTGTGGTCAAGGCGTGAGGGTCCCCTGAGCTCAAGGGCCCCTGTGCACGGCACTACCTAGCCCATTGGTAGTTACGCCACTGTACTTTATTAAATTTATATAAGATTTTTTTTTGTTACATGTCTTAAACCGTTTTTAAATAAAATTATTGAACTGAATCGGAAATAAAGAACTGACCTGAAATATTTCAGGAAAGAGAATAATTTAAATCACATTACACTATTCATTCCATTAATTTTATAAATTTCTCTTGTCATTAAACTGTTTAAAAAAGGATTTTGATGCAATTTAGTATTGAAGAATATCACAGAAAATTGTTTGAATGTATAGAAATATATATATATATAAAGGTTTTTGCCTTAACTAAAACTTATATTTTTATAAAATTCAAATGAAAAACTGATGTTCCTCAAAACAGAAACGAAACAGCGGAAAAAAAAGCAGTTTCTTTGTACAACTAGAATGTCGGGCACAGTTTTCATGTAATTGAAAACTGCCATGGGGTGGGCAGTAAAAGAGGGGTCAGTTGTCATATAAATAGTCTTCAGTTGGTTGTAAACTGGACCCTCCAAGAACAAAAATAGAAGGCGAAAGAGAGAGGGGGGGGGGGTTTCCTGTCTCGAGCTCCCTTTGCACTTAGAATCCCTCTCTCAACTGTTGTAGAAGAGGCTTGTATGATTCTGTGACGTCATTTTCTTTCATCATGACATCTGTCAGAACATAATCATCAGAAAATGGGATCAAGTAAATGCAAATTTGGAAAAATAATAGCTTGAAAAAAATGTTTATTTCAAAGTCAAGAAAATATTGAAAATTAAGAAAAAAAGGCATATAATTTATCTTTTATGAAGAACTATTTACCTCCGATCATTAAGACCAGTACTCATGAGTACTTGCCTTTCTTTAGGAACGCCCATTCCCCCTCCCAGAAGAGGGCGCTTTCATCGTTTTAGAGTTGGAATTTCTGTCTACGGGACCCTTAAGAGGGAAACCAGAACTCAGAACCGAAGGTCCTTGACCCAGCGTGAGTGGGGGATACTTTCGGGGACTGAAGGAGAAAGTGTGAAATACTCCCCCCCCCCCTCCTTGCAACAACAGTTAAAACAGGAATGGAACCGGACACTTGTTACCCCAAACGAACACTTTTGATGTAGGACATTGCTCAGGAGGTAAAATAATTAATCGTTATCCGTTGGACATTAATAATTCATATTATGTATTTTGTATTCATTATTTTGTATATTTTCTTATATATTTCTAGTATAGTGTATTATGGTAATCCATATTTGTTATGTGCCAATAATTGTACTGTTGTGTATGTAGTAGTGTAGTTTTAGGGAGAGGTCCGCCAAAGTAGTCAGTTTTTTTGTTTCAGATTTATGCTTAATTTGTAATTAACCATAATCTTGGCGTGTCTGTAGTGTCTGGCTACTGTTGGCGGAAGATTATGGAATGTTGGCGCTATTTAGTGCGTCTTAGGCGGTGGGTTACTGTTTTTGGGGAGAAGGTGATTGACCCTCGAACGGGACGGTCAGGGAAGAGAGGGTCCCTCGTTTTTGGGAGCGCGGAGAATTGCGCTTGTGTTTTGGTTGTATTGAGAATGAGAAAGACAGAATCCTGTTCTGTTGACACGACGTGCTGTGTCGTAAAGTAAAAAGAAAGTAATAAAGACATTAAAATAAGATGGTATTATTAAAGATATTTTAGGTGAAGAGGCGTCAGATAATCAGGAAGAGGAAACTGTATCAAACTCTAATCACACATTTTAAAACTCTTGGAGCGATGGAGTTATGCTTAGTTATTTTTAGCAACAAAGATCTCAGAATGCGACAAGAAAATAAGATCTTTCATGAAAGAAGTTAAGAAAAATAAAATGATAGTGCGCACAGTCTGTTGTAATTTATTGTTGAAGAAAATAATTTCTTCACTTAAAAATTAAAACTTTTATAATAAAAAGTAATAAATAATGAAAATTTTCGAAACTTTTACTTTAATTAGATATTTCCTGGGGTTTTTTTCCAACCAAAAAATATTTTTGATACTTATATTTTCTTCTTATTTACAACTGAATGAATGCGTCATATTTTATATAAAACAAAAAAGACAGTAAATAAATGAATTGAAAAAAAAAAAAAATGAAAAGTTGAAAATGGTTAAAAGAACTGATCGAATAACATTGAATAAAACAAGTTAAAATTATCAAACAGGAAATATCTAATGAATCAAAACTAAAAATTTGTTTTGTGTTGCATTCTTTCTTAAGCAAAATAACTTCCATAATATTTCTATGTTTGTTATATTTTACCTCATAAAATAATTTATTGTATTAAATACAAGTATCATAGACTCCAGAAGGAAGTATTGTAAATAACAAAGACAAGAATCGGAAAAATAAAGCCTAATTGCATAGAGGAGGAATATTTAAAAGACAGTAATAGTAAATAACAGTTTAATTGAAAATTTTATAATATATATTTTGCTGCGCTTCAAATAATGTACCTTTATTCTACCAAACTTAATAAATAATTGCAAAAAATAAAATTGTTATATATAATGAATTCTAAATCAAAAAACAAATACTTAATAAGAAGGAGATATATATCTAATGGTAAAGAAGTTTCATATGCGAATACGTTTCCAACTACTAGGCTAAAGATACATCCATATAAATACCTAGATTTCCAAAGCATTCCAAATGAGCATCTAGGTAGTGTATAGAAAAAGAGAAATTTCAATTTTAAGTCATAGTTTCGTTCGACTGGGATTCCTTTTACTCAGTTTGTACCTATGCCCTCGCATACAGATTCATACTCAATTCCAGCATATGTCACCACGTGAAGAAGAGTGCGCAATTGAGTTGAAACAAAGATGATCAAATCGAAGAATCGTTCGACGTTTTCTTCAAAGAGATCATGAAATTCAGTGAGGTTGCCATGAATGCTTGAGTCCCAACAAAGCACAGGCTCAAGAAAACAATGAACGATCTAGAGAGGCGATAAAAAGTGAGCGTAGAGTGATTATAAAATGTTTCTAAAAACAGCTAATTCGTTTCTATCATACAAATATTCGGGTCACCAATACCTCAGGGACTATTAATAAGAACCTTTATTTAATTCTACATTTGATACTTACATTTCAATAGATAATACCTCATTTTGCACGACACACATATCTTCTGCCTGTCTTCGTGATTCTCCAATATTTCCCTGAGAAGCACGCAATCTCCAGCTCTGTCCTGAAGAGAACTGGAACTCTTCTTTTGTGTTCTGATGAGCAGGCATTTCCGAACATCCATGGAGCTCATTGAACAAATTTGCCATTTGAAACATGCTTGGCTAGCAATTCCACGGAAAGTAATTTGTCGAATCTACGAGTCAATGTCCAGCCGAAAAATAGCTTGCGCTAATTCATATGACACTGTTAAAGTTTCATTTTCGATACATGAGCATCACATCTGCAGATTCTCGTTCCATTCAAATAATTCCTTCTTAGTGCGTCATTCTTTGTACAAGGATTATGTATTAAGGAGCATAAATAACTAAAATAGTTGATGCTAATACGTTAGACACATGAGGTTGAGAACTACTTTTATAGGAGATAAGCAAAGACTTATAGCAGTGGGCCAACATTCTTATATATAAATATATATGTATACAATACCATGAAACAAATGAACAATAACTTTGTATTAAATATTAAGCATGTAACAGAGCAGAGATAGTTGAAATTTTGAGAAATGTAACCAAGAACTTGAGATACTTGACAGAAAAAGTCAATGAACCAAAAAGCAAAACTATTACGTTTTATAACTTTATCACTGACATAGGACATTAAAGTAAGATTATTCTTTCTTTATAGGATCCTAACATTCCCCTAAAAGCAGAAAATTTATAAATAACAGTACAGGGAAAATAATGAAGATTGAAATTAAAATTGAACATCTGTATCACAAAATATACATAAAAACTTCTTGTGCATTCAAATATAATGAAGAAAGAAAAAGATAACGAATTTGAAAAGATAATATACAGGGTGTCAGCCTTAATGTGACCCAATAGCTAATTCCCGAACCATTCGGTTTAGATATACACTTCAAATTTGAAAAATGTTTTAAAAAAGGTAAAGAATATTTTTACGTGCTTTTCGAACCAAAAAACCATTTACAAAAAAATTACAAAAATTAAATTTTTATACGGTCCCCAGGTCCTATCACTTATATTTAGGAAAAGATGCAGTACACAAAAACAAAGTAAACACAAAAAGTTTCATTTTATTACGATAAAAACTGACCGAGGTATGCCTACATAAATTTGAAGCATCTGAGTTGCTCAGAAAAGGGGGTCGCACATAAATTGAGTTTAGAGAACAGTAATTCACTATCTACAGAAACAGCAAGAGAAAAACACCATAGTAATATTAAAACATCGTAGTAAACATCATGGATTGACAATTTGTATTGCTGAATGGCAAACAATAAAAATTAAATTAAAGAAATACAACTTGTACCGAAAAGATTAAAACAGCTTGTTTTAACAAATAGCAGCAAAATAATACAGGATTTTCCGTTCAAATTATAGCATAATGTGGAATGATACGCCATCGGGAATCAGGGGCTTTATTATATCAGAATGAACAAACTAACTTAAATAATGGTGAAGGCACGAGACAAGGGAATACGTCTATGACAACTCCCAGTTTTATACAAGCGTTGAACAGCACGGGCAGTTGTACAATAAGATGGATGTCTTCGAGTGGGAAATTTAATGGTATAAAGTCTTGCCGCCTCTCTCTTATTTCGATTATACTGTCCATATAACAGTACCATTTCGAAGTATTCTTCATTAGTATACATCTCGTTCTCCCATACTAGAATTCGTAATATTAGAATACGACTGTATGCAATTGCAAGCGACTGCACAACAGATTTTTAACGATCGTCATGATCAGCAAAAACTCAAAATCAGACTGAAGCCGCAGCATATAAGTCTATTTTTTTTTTGGAACTGCTTTTGAAATGTTTTCTTCGTCCAAAATATTTTATTTTTTCTATGTTTTACCCATACACAGAATAAATTTTATTTCTTAAGTATTCAATTATTGTATTATTAACGTATGCTTTTAAGTTTAAAAACGATTTACTTAAGAGTGACGTGCAAGAGCAAAAGTTTCCTGGCAGAGTTCCAACTAATTTCACTTTGGAGACGGCCCCTTACTGGCTTCTTGAAAATTGCTGAGAAAATGGATAAAATGAATGATTTTCAAAGTTCTGTAACTCAGCCAGTTTTATCGTAATAAAATGAAACTTTTTGTGTCTACTTTGTTTTGGTGTACTGCACCTTTTCCTAAATATAAGTGGTAGGACCTGGGGACCGTATAAAAAATTAAATTTTGTAATTTATTTGTAAATGAATTTTTTGGTTCGAAAGGCACGTAAAAACATTCTTTACCTGTTTTAAATAATTTTTCAAATTGGAAGTCCATATCTAAACCGAACGGTTCGGGAATTAGCTATTGGGTCACATTAAGGCTGGACACCCTGTATAAAAATAGATAGTATCAAATAAAAAATAATTTTGTAAAAATATTCATAAATGCAGAAAGTATACCCAAAATTTTGAAAAGTAAAATTAAAAAAGGGAATTCAACATGTGTGGAGGGAACTGTATTCAAAGAAAAAACGATAATGACTGGATATTAAATATAACGTCATCTTTAAAAATGTTTGAAACTAAAACCATATTCAAAAGAGAGAAATTGCAAAAGTTGAAGGTGAAAAATTATGATATTCTATCATTTACATTGATTCTATAAATAAAAGGGCATTAAAGTTCACATTATTATCATGCTTTAAACGGTATTTTAAAATTTTTTTTTATTGAGTTTTCTGTATAATCTGTAACTGGAGATAACTATTTCTTTGTAAGTAAATGTATAAGAAATTCTTTTGAGAAGTGATTAATAATTCTCTTTAATTTTCTTGGATTTCTTTTTATATTTGGCCTTCGTAGGTGTCAGGTTTTCCTGATGCTTTTAAGCACGAAATAATTCAATGATCATTTTATTCCTATCACTGTATAATGACAATGTATTAAGCACTCGATAACAGTTGTTTTATATTCCCTTCAGAATATTTATCTTATATTATCATAAATTTCTACAAAAATATTTACTTTAAGGCATTATTAAATTTTTATGATTCAAAAAGCGTCGTATTGGTAATTATTTCAGTAAATAAACCGTCGGTGCATCTGATTTCCTTTTTATTTTATCTGTTTACTTATCTATTTTTCCTACACGAATTTACCCATTAAATAAATTTTCCTGGTTTGATAAATTATATACCTAAGAATTTAACCGGTTTTAGAACACAATGACTATTCAATTAACGATAAATGAATGCTATCAGAAGCTCTATTTGGTTTAAGAAAAAAGATCAAGAGTTTCCTCCACATAATCATTACAAATGCATCCCTTTTCATTTACTATGTGAATTTGTCTACGTAATTTGGAAGAGAAAAAAATGATAGAAAACGTGTTGCATTAATGTTACTTTGTTCAAAATTTATATCGAAGTATGAAATATGAAGGTATTTTCTTGAGATTCAATAAATTTCATAACTGAAAACCAATAGTATTTTCGGAATATTTAAATTAAATCCATCCTACTTGATTAGTCGCATATTATCCTGTATCTATTGTAAGTTATAAGATATTATTTTCCCATCAGTTGAATTGGCAAATGTAAAAATAATAGCCCTCCATTATATCTTTCGTCATCAACAGGCCATTGTGTAACTATAATATATAATTTATCGATCCTATAATCAATAATTACGAGTATATAATGTTTTCATATCAATGTGAGAATATGAGCTAAATTGTTCATGGACACACTAATAGTTCAGTTCTACTTTGCTCCATAATTTAACGTTTTGATATTTATACATAAGTATATATCAAAAAAGATATATTAATAATCCTATGTGGTACAATGTCTGTAAGAAACTAGATGGTGTTATTGTAACGTAAAACCCTTTTTACTCAAAGTATTGAAATGTAATAACATTTCACATGTATCGAGGTCACATTTTTTAAGACTTCACTTCCTTTGATTATGTTTGACTGTGAAAATTATTAAGAAACCACAAGATAAAGATGTATAATAGCATTTCTATGAAATATTACTTACAGATATGTAATTCCAAACTGAATATCTAAGAAAAGGTGGGAATTAATGCATTTTTATTGTGGTTTCAATTTAATTTTGGATAATGTGCTTTCCTGATATATTTTCAATGGGTCAAAAAGTTTATTTTGCCTGTTTATCAACTTATATCATTATATAACACACAAAAATCAATTTTATCCATTAGTTTTTAGCATTTACCCTTCCGAAATTTTTTTTGTACAGTCTATACTACCTGTTCCTGATGAAGGCTTATTTTAATCCCATATTCATGGCAAATTGATTTAAGTTGAATATAAAATTTTCATTTAAGCTCCATACAATTATTTACTTACCAAATACAAGTCAAAAAACGATTCTTGCAATACCAGTTTGATACTTTCATGAATTTAAAATAATACTGGTTAGACTGCACAGAGTTCTCACATACATTTTCCTTAACTTATATCTGGGCTATTTTCTAACGTACACCCCCGCAACACCCGCGTCGAGGGAGGGGGGCAGAATTCTAGGGGCCCAAAGCCTGACTTACGCCAAGTACTTACCCTTTGTAAGATCCACCTTAGAGCCTCAAACCTGACTTTGCTGGGGGGGGGGAGCCTAATGTTCTCCATAACGCCACTGGTTAGTATACTGTGATGTTAAATTCGCCTAACCTAGTGAAGGAGCAGTGAATATATACGTATGAGCATTACTATTTGAATAGAACTGTAGTAAATGAAAAGGAAAAAGGCTAGAAGAAAGATACTTGAAAGGAAAGACGAATTTATTCTGTGTTACAGAACTCTTACGGAAATCTGAGCAGCCTCACAAAAAGAGATTCAGAGTACAAGACTACAGCCTCTCTGTTACAAATCTAATTATAGCTAAAGACAGTGAAATACGCTTAGAGCGAAAAGGCAAGGGTTCTCAGGGGTGTTAACTTTCTCTGAGGGTAGAAAATATTAACAATATTCAAATATATATAACTCTTTGAAATTAACATTAAATAATTCTAATCTTTTACACGTTATTTATAAGGGAATGGGGCTTCAGAAAAGTGTAAAATGTTTGAAATATAATCATGATTTTAAAAATTGTAAGCATATGAAAATTAAAAATATTTCTATAAGAAATATTAATTAAGTCTTACGTTGCGCAGGCTATTTTCAAAAGTAGTAGCTTTAATTACTAGCAATAAGCTGATTTATAAAGTTAAATGTACCCTTATTACATCGTAGTAATTTTAAATAAATAGAATAATAAATTAAATTTTTAAAAAATAAAAAATTATACTTTCAAATTTTTTTTAAACACTTTCAATGTTTTTCAAATATTTTGAAATACAAAAGGTATATTATTCTTAAATTGTAGGTTTAATGAGTATGATACATTTTATAATTCTATAAAGTTTTATATATCAAAGGCTAATATTTTAGAAAATAGCGTCCGTGACGCAAGAATTACTTAATATTTATTACAAAATTATTTCTTATTTGCATATGCTTATAATTTTTAAAATTATGATTATATTTCAAACATTTTGTACTTTTTTGAAACATAATCCTTTGTAAATAATGTGTAAGAGATTCGAATTATTTAATTTAAATTTAAACGAAGTATACCTGTTTGAAAATTGTTTATACTTTCACCCTCGAGACAAAGTTAACACCCCTGAGACCCCGACGAAATATCAGCAAACACAAAATAATACAACGGCCCCGAAAAACTCCTATGAATTTTCATGCATTTTTACTCCTTAATTAAAATCGCTTAACACGAAAAGATTTTTTTTTCTGGAGAAGGAGGGTATTGAAACTGAGCCGACACAATGAAATGTTTAAGAAAGTTACTGTATTACTGGACTGTTGTAGTGTATCATCGGCAGAATTCGTTGCAATAGATGATGATAATGTGTGTGCAGACCCGATTATGGCAGACAGAGACATTTTGGAGTTTATTCAAAGCTCAAAAAATATCATTGATGCTAATTCTGACGATGAAAATGAAATGAATAATGCAGCTCCTGTTCCCACGTCATCCGAAAGGAGAAACATTATGAAAGTACGCGCAATTATTTAGACGCACATTCCAATGACAAAATGAATAACAAAATGGACGACATCCAACAATTTTTTGTCAAATTGATGCTACAAACGACAACGCAAAGAAAAATACCAGATTATTTTTTAAAAACTCAATAAATGTTTTGTTTTTCAAAAGCATGAGAAAATTTTGTATTAAATTTCATTAAGTTAATGTGAATGTTTTTGTTTCATTGATTTTTACTAAATGCATGCATATATACATATCTATATAAATAAAATGCACTAAAAAAAACTTAATTTTGTGGAATTTTTTTTTCAATATCCTTTAACACGAACAAATATTTCAGTCCCCTCAGTTTCGAGATAAATGATTTTCACTGTAAGTAAATCTTATTATTATTCTTATAATGCCGGATGGTTCCTGCTTCCATCTGAAACCCCTTGTCTCTCCGCAGACCCTGCTAGGTGTGTGGGAGAAACTGAATAATCAACAGACATGATTTCACACTAACTATTTTATTGTTACCAAAATATCAAGCAGACACAATAACAATCTAATTAAGATAACCGATCAGATAGTAGAGAGCGGAGGTGAGATACAATAGCCCGGGGACAATAGTACGGACCCTCAACTGATTCCACGATAGCTTAAACACGCTCAATATAAACTACGTCGCACACTAATTAGCTAACTTCTAATCAAACAAGGACCACGATTCCTGTACTTTTATGAAGTTGACCCTACACTTGAATCTTTGCAGGAGATCCTTATCTGGATTTAATCACTGTCGATTGATTCACTCTCAGTAATCCTTTTCATGGATAAACTCCAAATGCTCTTAATAATTCCCATGATCCTTCACTCTTCAATTAATAAACTAACTCACCAACTCACTGGCCAGCTTCTTGTCAACTCTTCAAACTCGCGAATACAGAATTTATATAATATACTTCATTTGCATAATCACGCTTCCTTACTAGGAGAAAGTTGGTTGAAATAAATATTTTTCCCCAGAAGAATCCCCAAGGAATTAGTAGAGTCGCGTATAGATCCGTCACATCTTTATTTGACAGAGTCGTGTAAAATCAAACTATTCCGTATGTTAAATATATTTTATACTAATTATTCAAAGATTGAAACGTCGCAGATAAAAGTTGGATATCATGTATCGTAGTTAGTAATCGTCCCTTGTGCGTGGAACAAAATTGAGAATTCTTTCTCTATCGACAGTAGCCATCAGATTGGTCAAGTGCAATATTGGTCAAATGCAATTGAACTCAAAATTTACAGTTTAAATTTATAAGCTGAAAAAAATTAAATTATTTAACACAAATTGAAAACATATAAACTGAAGACTTAACAAAAATTATTTCTTAGTAATGTCATAATATAATAGTAAGAAGTATTAAAATAATCCATTTTCTTCAAAGATTAAATATTTTTTGTAATTGAATAGAATAAAAGGTAAGCAAAAATATAAATAAATAACATATATACCAAGAATAATAAACATAAATGTGTTAATTTATTATAAAATAATTAGAATTGATCTTTATGTACCGAATATACTGTTAAGCTTTGGAAAATAAAAGTGATAAACCAATGTTTGAAAAAATATTTTATTTACGAATGCTTTAGGCAATATAAAGATATAAATAAGGATGGGCCGCTTAGAGCAAATTCGGAAGATTCATGAATTCTGCAGAATATAAGAGGAAAACATAATGAAAGGGCAAATCATGAATTTCTGAGTAAGAGAGCATTTCATTACTTAGCTTGAATCAAGGAAAACAACCATTTTTAATTACAATTTCTCAAAGCCTTTTTCCTGCTCTTCAAGATAATATTGTGTTTGTATTTCTGGGTTGCTTAGGAATTTTGCTTAGTTCTGATTCAATTATTGAAATTTTTCTATCACACCTGAAAAATACTAATATCAATAAATAAAATAAGATGAGAAGAAAAAAGAATAAATGCAATGGATAAAATGAACAGATCCCTTAAATTGTTTTTGCAAGCAAGGAAAAACAAACGCTTTATCTATTGAATCATTTTTAATCAAAACAATAAGAGCATATGTAAGTGACATATCCTTTAATAAAATGATCACTTAATATTAAATATATGGAAATAACAATAAACAGAAAAAAATTTCTATTTTTTTTTAATATTTAAGGTATCAATTCACGTAATACTTTTATTAGATCACCGAAATATGTAAGAAAATTATTAAATTAGTTTCTACTTTATTGCACTATTTTACATATAAAAAGTTTTGTTATTTATTTTACCAATACTTGACCCTCTCAAAATATTTTATTAATATGTTATATGATGGTTTTTTTCAAATGAGGCTACGGATTGGGTATTTTTACCATTTCAGGCCCAGTACATTTCTCGGGAGCTGATATAACTTTTTAGTACGGCATCAATTGCTACAATGTAATTTTAACACCCTGTTTCCTCTCCAGAGGAAGACACTTCAGCTCTGATCATGCGAAATTGTACTAGGAATTTTAATTCTGCCGAGTTTATCCTAACCAAACAAGGGATCTTTTTCAATCCGTATAATCAAACGAAATGGAAGCTATTGATTTGTTTCATCATGAAAATCCATCGACTTGGAACGGAGTCCAACCCACAAATAACCAACACCGCCCAATCAGAATGTTATATAATGTAAATCAGACTAAATTTACAATAAAACTTTTTACATGGATCTTGTGAAAATAATAATTATGCTGATTGCTATTTATTTTATTTTTGCTATTGGCTCTAGTTTCATAAGATTAAATATTATTAAATGACGTTATCAACGAAAAAATACGTTATTTATTAATTATTAAACTGCATCATTCATTAACCAATCACTATTTTTAAATTTATAATAAGAGCCTTGCATAAATAAACTGTACAGCTTTTCCAACTTCTTAGCTTACAATATAAACTTTCTTCCCCCCCCCCCCGCCCAAACATGAATTTATACTGTATTCTTAATACAAAAAGATTACAAAAGCGATATAAATCTATGGTTTTGAACAAACAATAAATAGAAAAAGATTGCTTTTGAACTGTTAAAATAGTTGAATTGTTAAAACAATTCCACTATTGTCATTCGAAATGTGTACAATACATTAGGGAGAAAGAAATAAAAATGATTTAAAGTATGATAAAAGAAAAGGATTAAGTTTAAAAAAATAAGTAAAAAACTAAAAAAACAAAATAAATAGTACAAAAAGAAACAGAAAGCAAGGGACAAAATTAAAATAAGGAAATAGCATACATATGTACCGATCGTTCTTGTGAAGATAAATGCTTTGCTTCAACTAAAAGCGCGTTTTGGACATTGTAGGCGTGAACCAAGAATAAATTTACAATAGAAATAAAAAGTAGGGTTATTGAACCAAACAAAAAAAATGAGGCTGTGACAGTAATGTTAAGAACGTGTGTAATATTTAACAGGCACAGAATTAGAGAAATGTATAAATGTAAATTTATGGACGCAAAAGTGTAATACTGTACGAGTAAGACAGTTTTCTCTAAAACTAAAAAAAAAAATTAGAAAATCCGTATATAACAAAAATAAAATATTTGTTAAGAATTTTTTTTAAAAAAAAGTGGAATTGATTTCAAAATACTTGGCTTCAAAGAATGAGATTTTTGACAAAGTACAAATAAATAAAACAGGATAGTATTTTATTCTTCTATAATTAATTCATTACAGTTCTGTCATAAATTAAGAGCTTTGCGAAAACAAGACTGTTAGAGTGTGATAGTACTTACTATTTTCATTCGTATAAAAGCATTTCTTAAAAAGCATGAAAACGAAAAACTTACAATTTACAAATTCTTTGTTAACTCTTCGTATATGCAATGTAATATTTCAATTTTTAGTATATGAATACATTGTAGTAAAAGACTTAATTTTTAATAGCAGTTAGTAAGTTTTATACTGATTTTATTATTAAACCAAAAAAGTCATATATTCCTTTATAATAAAATAAATTATTATTGTAGAGCTTTATATAACTCTAGAAATCATAGTTCTGTAATTTAAACAAGAGTATTTCATACTACTTTGTATTTTAATAGCAATACATTAAATTTCTGTTTCACTTTTTCTTCAAACTTTGAACATGGGTCATGGCCAGGGAAATTTTCAAATTATTATATATTAACTGTTTTGGATTATTTATTCAGAGTTTTCTCATGTTGTTCTTTCTATGCAAACAAAGGCAAAAACTATTTTTTTTTTAAATTATATTTTTGGCCAACCATCTATCAAGGCACGCACTACCTTCATGGGAATGTATATCGGTGCTTTCCTTAAAAAGAATGCTCAAAACTTTTCAAATTTTTTGAGACTTCATGTAAGACTCCTTGTGTGCCGACAGAAGTATAACACAAGACTTACAAACTTAAGCCAATACTCAGTCAATAATAGTAGGAAGTTTCACGTAGATTTATACAGGCACAAATGGGAATCAAAAGGGAAAAGAAACAAGAATGGATGCAAATGCAATAAATACAGAACAAAATATAAAATTGCTCGCATGCAAAAAAATGGAGACATTCGGTAATTAAAATTATACAATGGGGAAGGTTAGGAAACGTGATTACAATGAGATTTTCAAAATACAAATACATAAAGCATACATGCCCACTATACATATACACTCATGTCCATAAATTAAGGGTAATTCAGAATCACACAGAAATTGAACTCTAAAATAAAAATTTCACCTGTAGAATTATCACACACATCTTGAAGAAGAATATGCAAATTACAGGAAACCACCAGATGGCGTGGATAGTACGTCACAATGACGAGAGTGTAAGAGAGGGGTATATAAAGAATGGTGGCAAAGAAACAAAATTGTTCACAAGCACTTTAAAAGCCTTTCAGTGCAATAACCGCATAGTTATGGCACAAAGGAAGCATTTGGATGATTTTTTACGTGGTAGAATTATCAGACGACTGGAATGTGGACGTACCCAGCTGGAAGTATCCGAGGAACTTGGAATCGCCCGGAGTGTCATCTCCAGGCTTTGGCAACGATTCCAAGATGATGGTAATGGGAATAGATGTTACAGCACAGGTCGCCCCCGAGTTACAACGCCGAATGAGGACCGGTATTTGGCAGTTACTGCCAAAAGAAACAGACGGAGCACAGCATCAGACATATCTCGTCAGCTCTCTTCAGCTACCGGTACGACAGTTTCAAGGCAGACCGTGTACAGACGCTTAGGGTCCATTGGTCTATATGCTCGTAGGCCTGTCGGATGTGTTCCCCTTACCGCAACTCACTGTCGCCTGCAATTAATCTGGAGTAGAGAGCATGCATTGTGGACACTGCAACAGTGGTCTTGTGTGATGTTTTCCGACGAGTCCAGGTTTAGTTTGCAGTCTGATTCTCGCCGGACTTTCATATGGAGAGCGCCAGGTATCCGTTACCACCACGAGAACACTATTAAACGACACCGTTACTGTGGTACAGGATGGCTCGTTTAGGGAGAAATTATTCTTGGTTCCAGAATTGACCTGCATGTTCAGAGTGTAACAATGACAGGCCACATCTATCGGGATGTCATTCTGGAACAACATGTACGTTTGTTTCGGGGCGCCGTGAGGGCTGAATTTCTGTTTATGGATGACAACGCCCGTCCTCACCATTCAAACATTGTAGACGAATGCCTTCAATTGGAGGATATCACCCGTATGGATTGGCCAGCATACTCACCGGACTTGAATCCAATAGAGCATGTGTGGGATATGCTTGGCCGATGAATTGCAGCTCGTCAACCCCCTCCCACCTGTCTACCGGAACTTCGGAGGGCAGTGCTTGATGAGTGGTGTAATATTCCCCAAGATCAGATTGATAATTTGATACTCAGCATGCGCAGACGTTGTATTGCATCGTCTGGGAGACATACTCCGTATTAACCATCATACAAACCATGTTATACTGTTTTTTTGTAAATAGGTTCTTTTTTGAAATTTGCTCCAGGGAGTAAAAATCGCAAAGTTTATTAATTATGTCAAACATATAGCATCTTTTTTGCTCTTTACCTTTTGTTTAATAAATAGACTTTACAAATAAGTCAAATTTGTTTTTCTTCTGCCTCTTTCTTTGCCTGAACTTCAATATCCTTAATTTATGGACATGAGTGTACATAAATATATACACACACACACATATATATATACATAAATACACACATATGCACACACATCACAAAAACAAACAAATACATATATGTACGAGGGATGATCAGAAAAAATGGTTACTCGCCACAGCATTTAAAAGCTACATATTGCGGGGAAATTTTGTTTGCCCAGAGTGGTGACAAATGGTGCAATATACTTGTCATACAGCTGATTTGTGGGTAGGTAGTGAAAGTTCCCAGACCGTTCAGTACCATTGAAATGGCAAGATGTTTAAGGCGAAGAATGTGTTCGCCTCTGACATTCATAGTCAAATCATAGAAGTTTATGGTGAAGAAGCAATGAGCAGACAACATGTAGCGAAATGGTGTCACTGTTTTCAATCAGGTATATAGGATGTTGAAAACCGCAATATGACAAGGAGCGGCTGGGCAAGTTCTTTAATGACAGAAATCAATAGGTACGAATTAAAGAACAGATTCATATCTGTGTGAAATATTGTCAGAGCTGGGACTGAGCTCTGCAGCATATCGTTTCTGATGTGCTGTGATATTCCAAGACAGTGCTGGGAAAACATCTGCCGAGATGCGGCCCAACGAACAGTGGCCTGATTTCTACAAAGACGGTTAAACAAGTTGGTTCTGCGTTTTGATAAATGCCTAAATGAACTTAGTGATTATGTCGAAAAGTGATAGGCACGTATGCCTCTTAATTCCCTTTTGTATTTTATATCTCTTGTTAACAAATATTTCTTTATTCGACTTGTAACCTTTTTTTTATCATCCCTCGTACATACGGGGGTGAGGCGCAGAAACTTCCTTTTTTGAACATGTTGCAGTAAAGTTCGTTGGAAGGGGATGGTCAAGTGGAGGGGTTGGGTGGAAGGAATGGAGTGGAATGCTTGTGTTTCTACCCGTATCAGTCTCAAACAGTGTGTGATCGAGGCAGGGAGCTTTTGCCGTGGAGGCGTATTTCTCAAACGGTTGGTTGGTGGTTGTAGTCCAACGTGCCTTTCGTAGTCCCTTCGATATCCCTCCACGAAGTCGTGCTCCACATGATCGAAAATGTGTTTTAATGTGGATGCATGCCTTCCACCAATGTCTCCAAAGAAAGGAAAGGACCTCCGAAGACCTTTAGAACACCTGAAAATGTGGAACGAGTTCGTGTGTCAATTTAGACAATGATCCAACAATTCTTCTTACCCGCTCTCTCTAAAAAAGGGATCCTGGTAAAGTGAGTTACAGGAAGCGGGGCCACAGCCCACACCTCCAGGATTTCTATAGGTATTTTAAGAGCAGCCTTCCCTCAAAGACTGATTTCCCTGTGAGGAGACGTAAACTATCCTGCGTGCTCACCTGATTTATCCCCTCGTGATTATTTCCTGTGGGCTTTTTTCAAGTCCCTGATTTACAAAGATCGCTTCCAGACCTTGAACTAACTACGGAACCACATCCAAGCCGAAATTGACAATATTCCCGGTTGATATGCTTGAAAAGGTGAGTCAAAGTCTTCGAAATCGACTGCATCAAAGTATTGATAACGGACATTTAAAAGACATTGTGTTTAAAAGTGTGTAAATTCAGATTTTCAATGTTGTGTGGGAGGCGGAAAAAAACAATAAAGTCAAATCAAACGTAGTGAGTTTCATTGTATTTTCGAAAAGAGAAATTTACACTCCCCATCCTATACATAAACAGTAAATGATAGCAAACACACAAAATTTACAATCTAAATAATACGGGGAAAATGCTCTAAATGTATGCACAAAACGTTGTAAGAGATTATTTGCTATGAACAAAGGCAGAGAAAGTAGGAGTCTATGCTACATTGTTGTTTTGAAGACAATTCATGAGTGTACTTCTTTCGGAAGTGAATGGATGCCATTTTGGCACACCTTTGCCTCCAATACTGACCATAATTTATAGTTCAGTGAATTTTAATCCGATTTGCTCGAAGTCCAATCTTCGTGTTCTGTTAAGTCCGGCATATCCTCTTTCAACTACGACTAGGTCCCCTTCACCTGAAGAGCAAGAGCAGAGTCCTATTGAAAAGTTCATTCGTTTTCATTGAGCAGGTTTACATAGAAAGACTTAATAGTTATTTTTATTATAATGTTTTGATAACGAGTTTCCGAGACGCTTTCATAGAAAACACCCCACCAAACCATCACAGAAGCCTGATGATGTGCTCTCTGCAAGCAATTTTTCTTCTTTTTATCTTCCTGTGCAATCATAGCATATACATGGTTATTCTCGTGGTTGAAAGATTATACAATGTCGAAGATTTTCTCGTCGATAGACTGAATTCGTCTATGGCCATTATAATAAGGTGACAATTTTTTTTCAATGAAAATGAGGACGAAAATCTTAAGAAAAAATTACAACGTAAATATGTGAAACATTTTATAAATTCAAACAAAAACACACAATAAATATATATAACCACGCTTACATCACTTTTAATTATTTAACTTAAACAAGTATTTTCCGTTGAATGAATTTTTTTTTTGTCAATATACCATTTTCTAATACATTGAATTGATTAAATATTTCTACCCATTTTTTATCACTTTCAACATGTTGATTTTCCCTTTATTCTAATTTATCAGATATCAGAATTTAAATATATATTCAGTCTTCTAATTTCTTCAAGCAGACAGTAGTCATCGATTTTAATATAAGGCATTTCTTTCGATAAAAACTCAGCACAATTTTCTATATCTGCCCAATTTACTTGAGATGAAGTAAAAAAAACCCTATTGAAAACTGTTATTTCTTATGATATTTGCTTTAGACTATCCTTCGACATATTGGAAGCATTTGTGGTAAAAATTCTGCACTTTGCTAAAATTTTCCATTATGCCCGGATTTAATTCTTCTAAGTTTGACAATTTTTTGTATTATTAAAAGAATTAATTTTTCTTCAAATTGTAACTTATATTGAAGAACAAAATCTTTCAAAATTTTAAATATTTAAAAGGAGGAGACAAGTAGAAGAACACTTTTCGAGGAAGGTTAGAATAATCTATAAAAGAAGGACTGTCCTCCCAAAAGAAGGACGATTGGTCACTTTAGTTATAATCATGCTACCATAGCAGAGCATTTACTTCAAGGTACCTCTAGCGCTTTAACTCTCTTTTTTTTTAAAGAAATAGCCAATTATTCTTCAATGACCTCTTAACGTGTGGCGGTGGTATCTACATAAGCCAGAAACAACCTCCGTAATAAGATAATCATTTTAGTATAATAGCTATGTTATGTGCTTAAGGAACGAAAGGTACGGAGATCGAATATCCTTCATTGATGTCTCTGGGAACTTCGAACAAACGCAACCTTCACGCAGCAGTCGTGGCGCCATCTATCCACCGAAAATGCAACCAAGCGGTCAGAGACAGGACGCAATCAACAAAGCCATCTCGCACGAATGATGCAACCA
Organism: Trichonephila clavata; assembly: GCA_019973975.1. NCBI lineage: Eukaryota > Metazoa > Arthropoda > Arachnida > Araneae > Nephilidae > Trichonephila > Trichonephila clavata. The sequence continues at coordinate 75,806 of BMAO01033940.1, forward strand.
GCAAAGCTGTAACAACTTAGTGGTGCAGCTTCTCCCATGCTTGTCATAACAACGATGTCGTCCATTCGCCTTACCGACCCACTAGTAGGGAGTGTGTGGCGGTGGTATATATATAAGCCCGTAACAACCTCCGTACTAAGATTATCTTTTTAGTATAGTGGTTATGTTATGTGCTTACGGAATGGAAGGTACCGAGAACGAATCCTCCTTCAAACGTAAAGTGTGTTTCAATCACATCCGATGATTCAAATTTTTTTTGTATCAGAGGTTAAGGTACGACTAGGTTCATATTTACAAGTGAATCACGAATTATTTCACTGAAATTTTAAAATCTCGTAAATTTTTAAAATATATATTCTCTTATGTTTCATGAAAAATTCTTTACTTCACTATTACCATTTTCTTTTCTTTCAATCATTTCTTATATATTGTATTCTTTATATTACTTATAATAATACTGATATAAAAACTGAGCAAATAAGCAAAAAATCTTTTACAGTTATTCTAATAAATATATTTAAGAAAAGAATTATTAAATTAATTTTAATTATAAAAATAACAGCTTTTAAATCAGTAATAGTTATGATTATAATAATAATAGCAAAATAAATATTACAAAATAATAACTTTTACATTTTATTAAGAATTCTTATATTATTAAATTTTGTTATAATTATATACGTTTTAATAAACCAATAAAAACAAATAGATGTAATGGTATTCATTAAATAATTTTTTTTATTATCAAGAAATCGCATTAACTTTACTAATGTAATAATAACTAGAGTTCTGTTTATCAAAAAATGAATGCTTAAGATTGAAAATCTTACTTATTTAGTTGTATAGAAAGTTTTTTTTATTTAAAATGTGTAATCATAAAATCTCATTAATCATTAAACGCAATATCTGAAGCAATTTAATAAGGTCAGACATAGAAGAAAAAAATATTAATTGCATAAAATTTCGTGTGTGTGTGTGTGATATTTGTTATACAATTATGACAAGACTATGATGTAAAACTTTTTATCGATGATGATCATTTAAATGTTGATTGGCCTACTTAATATGCGTGCTCACAGAAATTTTCAATAATGAAATAACGAAGATTTGCAAGAGTTCGTTGAACCGAAAATGCTTTAGAGAATATTCTCATCATTTATAATTTTTCTTCACTGAATGTGGAGAACTTAGATTGAAAAAAAATAATGGATCAAGATTTTCCTACTTCTTTAGTCTTTAGTGAATACAATTATGTTTTTTTAATTTAGATAACGAATTATAAACTGTTTTAATGGACCACTAGCCGTTACTTGGTTTATATTAAGGTTCTTTGAAATGTGTTATTCAATTTATGCAGGAAGTACAAGAACAATAATATTTATTGCTAAACATTCGAAAATAAGATATATTTATATTTTTCAGGCCATCTGTCAAAAGTTTCCGGAAATTTTATTTCAAAAAACAAATATTTTAAGATAAATTAAGTACTATATATTCATTTTTATAGTAAATATGAGGACTCTAATACCTGTAAAAGAAAAAGAAAGCAAATGAATGGAATATTAGCATTGTATCCTGTATTCTCATTTTGACAACGTTCCAAAAGATGGCAAAGTCAAGAAAAAGGATTTAAGACTGATTTAAAAAATGTTACTGTTTTGATTCTATTTTTAATTTTCTTGTTATTCTATTAAAATTTGATAGCTATTAAAATCTTTCATTTTTAAGTTATTTGTATTTTAACCCACAAAATATATTAAAAGATATTATACTTAAATTAAAACAATTAAGTTTTTCAGAATCTAGTCATTTTTTGTATTCATCATGCGTGAAAAGTGAAATACAAAGTAAAAAAAACTTAAATCATATCACATTTGTGTCCCATAGTTATTGTGGTATGATGTATTGAATGGTAAAAATATATTCTCATAATTTTTCTTCCTTTACATATTCTAATAAGATTTAAGTATTAAGCATAGATTTCTAAATTTCAAAAGTCGTTTGGTATTTTCAGTATAAACCTGTGTTTCTAGCTTTAAGAGTTGTCGAATTCAATACATATTTTTGCTATTAACAAAAAATGTGGCACTGCATATTTGTAAATTCCGAAAAATGATACCTGTTGTAATGCAATAATGCAATTTTATTTTATTACGAACTTTGAAATGAACATGTTCCTTACATTAAGGTGTAACACATCAAAATAAGTAGGAAATTCCTGTTTAAGGTGTGAAATAGCAAGGACAACTCAGACGTCACATAGGCATTGAAAGACATGCACGATGCGTACAGAAATATACAAGCAAAATTTAACGTGATATACTGGTTTGAATGATAAATAAAATATTCAGAGCATGCTTTGATATAAAGAAAAATATATGTAAATTATGATGTAGTTCATGTTCTATAAAAAAAAGGAAAATTCACGTTTTTCAGGGTGCTGATTAAACAATTTGTTTATATTATTCATTGCAATATTGAAAATCAATGTAGAGAGCGTTATGTAACAAACGTTCTTGTGAGTGCAACTGATCTCAGCATTCTTTATTCTTCTAATTTGAATTGTTTTATCTCAGAAAGCCAATATCACTCAAAGGAACAACGAACAAGGTTCCTTCGTAAAAAACGAGGTGCGCGTTAAACACCGACTATCCCTTAATACTAAAAAATGCAGCTTGAAAGTAGAGGCCCGCGTTATACGGTATATACATATGTCGTAATCCTGCCGAGTGACGATTAGGCTTTTAATGATGAATATTTGGTGTTGTTAATTAATGTTTTCATATTTGTTTATATTGTCGAGGCAGTCCTTTGCAATGTTAACTCCTCATTATTGTCACATTAAAACCTATAGCGATACGCAATCACAATAAGCATACTAAGACATATAACACAAAAGATAAAAGAGCTGCGGCTATTTACACACATTTTAGACGAAGACAAGAAGACAAAGAGAGAGAGGAACAAAGAACTCTTGCTTTTCATACTGGCTGTGAAGGTCGCGTGACTCCTTTCTAACAGAAGCCACGATTGGTCAGAAACTGGCAGGAGCTAGTTTCTGATGCAATGTTACTATTCGATTACGATTAAAATCCCGATCATGGGGGCAAACAAGTTAAAATAGTTTAACGCACTAGTCCTGAAGGACTGGAACAAAGAATTTAAAAGTTATTTAAAAGGATACTAGAGGAAATTATTACATACACACATTTTTCTGAATATATATATATATATATACAGTAAAAAAAATTAGCCGCAGTAGTACAATAGCAAACTCTTGGCCTTAGAAACCAAGATTGCAGGTTTAAAAAAAATTTATATATATTTCAAAGCCAACAATTTGTTAAGAAGAGACAGAAACGCGCTTATGACTGCTCAGAACATTTTCTTTCTTTCGATATCTAATGTATATACTCCAATATATATCGAATGCATATTTGCAATTGTCTTGTATTATCATCTAACTCATCTCAATGTACCAACTCGAACTTTTCCGGGTTTATTTCCTTCCAGCATCCATGAATGCCGGATAAATATAATTTAAATTCAATTTAAAATCTATTTGCTTCCTACCTTTATTCATGAATTCTAACGCACGGACATTTTGACCTCAATAAAATTGAGCCATTAGTACATGTATGGAAAAGAACTTGTAAAGGGAACTTTAGGGTCAAATGACCAAGGAATACATAGTGGGAGTTTAATCCCTATGTCAGGGGGCTGAAAAGAATCCCATACATTATATTGTGTCCCATTTTAATCCATTAGATTTATACTTTTAAACTTTGATTTACATAATACACAAATTGTGTAATTCGTTTTTCATTTATAAAATGGGAATAATATTCTTTTTTTCTGCGGAAAAAGAACTACAAAATTTTCAAGAAAAGTTAGTAATTATCCTTTTCATAAAATATGTTTTCCTAGTTTTTAAATATTTATATTACAAAAGTCAAAAAATTCAATTCTATTAACCTATTTTATGGCTTTTTTTCTCTTCATAATGTAAAAAGAATAAATATTTGCACATGCAAATGATTGGAAATCATTTATATAAATGAAAAATGGCGATTTTAAAAGCATAAGGAATTGAAAATGAATTAGCGTGCTGGTAAAGTGTTATCGCATATGTATTTAAAATAAAAGGGGAAGAGAGAAGAGAAAATTAAAAACTTGCATTCTTGTTGTTGTTGTGCTCATCTCCATGTCTAGCCAAGCTTGACCAAGTTCATGATCTCATTCACTCTCAAAAAGTCCAACACCATTAGAGGGTCCTTATACAGATCTTATTTGCATTCTTAAATTCTTAAATTATATTTATGTTTTGTACGTCGTTATTATTAAATAATTAATGTAATCAATTAGCAAAAAAATACTAATTAAACATTCTACATAAAACTTTTTTCGTAACATCGTAACAGGCAATATATTTCACTAAAATAATCAAAATATTTTAAGAAACAAAATCCTTTACAGTTAAATTTCTGCAATATTTTTAAAAAGAAGTGTAGATTAAATCTGTTTCAAAAATTTTTTCACGGATGAAATTATCGATTAGTCATTAAATTCTTCGTTATATAATATTAACGCGAAAATTATCTCTCACGACATTGCTTTGTAAAGTTTTACTAAAATAATTTGTGTTAAAATTTTGAACAAATATAAATTATAAAACTATTTTCATCATTTCGTAAATATTTTAAGAATTAAATACTATTGATCAGACTATATATATATATATATATATATATATATACGTAATAATTTATCATTAATGATTACATTTTATTAAATACTTGTATATACAAATCATTTTTCACCCACAAATTCTTTTGAAATACACATGTACATATCTCATGGTGAATAAGATTTTAACACAAGAACTTGAATTTCATATAATTATTACGTCATAGGCGTATGCAAAGCAATATTAATCCAATTTCAAAGCAATATTACAATCATTTTCTTTATCATGCTAATGTCAACGACCTAAAGTAAAGAACTCAGCAATTGAATTCTTCAAAACTTACCCGTTCAAATTTCGTAAGCAACGTGAAACTTTTCATCTACAAATAAATAAAAAAAGAAAAACAAGAATTCTGCATTAGAAGAAAAGGGGTTAAAATAACAAAACTATTTCCCATTGTCGTCCACATGGAAAGGAAACGTTAACTTTCCAACCCAATTAAATTGTATAATGGAAAACAGAAAAAAAGAAAATGTTTTTTGTTTTGTTTTTGTGTTTACGTCAAAATACTACATTTCTTTGAAGAAAATACATCAGAATTTTATTGAAATAATGACAGTTTCTTAAAAGTTAATGAAGGGAAACAAATATTAAAATTGTTTTCAATCAGGTAAAAAAAAGTGGGTGTACAGAATCTTTTATTACCACATGAAAAAGATAAATTGGTATAAAAAACTTTTTTTTCACTCTCAAAATTGATTTTACAAAATAAAGAATGCATAATGTTTGGACATTTCAATTTTCCGTAAACTTGTATAAAGATGTATTTAGTGTATTCAACCACAATATTAGTCTAAATAGTGCAGTGAAAGCCTTATTATATTTACCGTCGAATACATTTAAATTAGAAGTAAACATAAGATGCATACAGAAAGATACAGAAGTACATGAAACTGCATTTATCTTTTTTAAAAAAGCTGAAAAATTATATCGTATTGGCTTTCCACTTAAAGCCAAAAGTAGTAGGAATTGTTGTTTGTTGCTTTTTGCAATTCAAAATCATCTACAAATTTAATTTTCCCATTCCAAAATTTCGATATGTTTTTGTTGTTGTAAAATTGATGATTTTATAGGATGTTTCAAGATAAAATAGAAATGTATATGAAAAAGGATGAACCGAACAAAAGAAAAGCATTCAATAGAGAGATAGAATTGTAATACATTGCAATAAAACTACTTTGGCAAATTCTATGCATATATATAATTAATTTTGACATTATTAATTTAGTGCATTTTTCATCCATTCACATGAAACACACACACACATTCACATTCATACTCTTACTCAAAATTCTTGAGAAAGAAGAGGATTTAGTTCTTGAAATATTCAGAAGAAAATATGCTACCAATAAAATTTTACCAGTCTTTTTTTAAATCCTATTTATGTATTTTAAAAATGTAAGAAAGTATTTGTACAGTATTTTATATCCTTATCCAAGTCAGTGATGGGTCATAGGCCCAGAAGTGGACCGTCTGGAGATTATATCGAGCCCGTAGCGGATTTAAAACAGCTCTTTGGAAGTGCTGAATTTCAATTCTTTAAAAACAATTATTTAAGGACGTGTGTCATTTTTTTATTATTATTTTTGCGCTTGCAAAATTTTTCAAAGGGGTTTAAACATTTTTTTTCAATGTAAAACCTAAGTAAGAAATTTGAACCTGTCTTAATAAATATGCATCAAAATTATAAAAATATACCAGTATACTTTTATATTTAATACTAATGGACTTTCCGGATTTATGATTTCAAACTTTTTACTGCACAATATAATAAAAATTTATACTGGTCCACCAAAATTTATTTTTATTTTTTTTTGGTTCAGTCTTGAAAATGTGCCCGTCACTGATCTAAGCAATGGTAAGTGATAAAGTTGAAAGAATTAATAAATCGCAGAATTTGCAAATGAAATACATTATTATTATTTATAAATTGATGCATTATTTTCAAAAAACCCAAATATTATTTACTGTATATAATAATGCAATTATATTAATAAACTTATCTATTTCAGATTATCAAAAATTTTGTACTTTAATCTGATGTAACACTAGTGGGGGAGGGCAGGATTCTAGGGGGCCCAAAACTTGACTGATGACAAATACTTATTTATCCAGCTGGGGCTCAAAACCTGACTCTTCAGGTAGGGGGGGGGCATTAATATTCTCCGTTACGCCACTGTGTAGCAGTTAACTATTTCAAGATAATTATTCTTAACACTTATAATTTATATCTTTCCTCATAAAACTGCTAGAAAAAAAAGAAATGTCATTCAAAAAACTAACAACGTTTTGAATTTCTACGTGAGCTGTTAAAATAAGAAAAAACACGTAATTAGTTCCATAAAAACACTTAAGTCATCTTTAAAACTGAGTTAACATCGAATAAACAATCCCTTTATTGTTTGGCGCCAAAACTACTTCCTCGAAAGAAAAGAAAATTCTTTCTTAATTACTTATTATGAGTGAAATACTCGTGGGCCATAATGAATCGTTTTGACCCTGTGCAGGAAATCTCAACTATGGATTCATTACATAAATGTGCTTATTCATCATGCATTACAAACGAATTTTACGATATCCTTTGTTGCCACAAACAGTCCTATGAGATGAAAGTAATATACGAGCTTTATTCTTCATATAATCTCGCAAAAAACCACACAATTCAATCCATCAAAAGCAAAGGCCAATGAAGAATAAAAGAGCTGATGTCCTTAATTATGCATTCATAATATTGCTTGATGTCTAATTAAGTACAATCTTTGTCTTCAGGATTACAAATCTGATTTATAACGTATCCTACAAAGAAGGAAGGAAGTTCACATTAGACATTTGAGTAATGAGTGGTTCTGTTTTGTTTTGATGTGATTTCTTTCCTGCTTCACAAATTTTTAGATTCAAACCTGTTCTGACTCTCGACCGATGATTAGTGAATGAACTGCAGGTGTGTACCGTTTCATTGTCTCGATTCTCACAAAAAAGGACGTTGACTTAAAACCTGAGGCAGATTTATTTGTCTATGCATAATAGGATCAGATATCTAATAAAAAGTGTAATCTAATTTGTTTGCAAAAATCCTCACGATCGTGACGGACTCTTTAGATTAGTGATCGAGATTTTGCGGAGGATGTTAATATATCTTTTTTCCTAAACTAGAACACTCTTCAGTCAAAGAAATGAACATGAGCTTCTAGTTTCTAAGCTGACTGGGCGGCATGCTTTATGGTGAGATTTTTCAAGAAATGTAAACTAGCAAAAATTTGAATCCTGTAGCAGTTTTCAATCCTTCGTCTAATGAAAATGGGACAAGTTAAATTTCTGTAACATTATAAAGTATTTTTTTTAATTTGTATACTTGTTAAAACAAAAAAGAATTTCACATTTACAGAAAACTTCTAAATTCCAAGTACGTATATCGGTGGTAAAAATTGAGGACACATTTTGATTTTTTTTTTCCATTTTGAACTTGGAATATTTACAAAAAATGAACTACTTCTTGAAATGAAATTATTTGTATATCATTTAAAATAAATAAAGTGCTGAACTTGAGCAAAATAACAGAATTCAAATAAACATTTACTAAAAATTTCATTGAATTTATTGTAGAAAAGGAACACAAGTTTGAAGGAGCTTAGATAATTGGAATACAGAATTGAATCAACTAATCACAATTATTGTTCTAAGAACCAATGAAATACGAGCTTTAATGTACAGATTGAAATTTTGTTATCCTAAATACATTTTACACTTTTGCATTCAGTTCGATCTCTAAAGAAACCCAGCGCTTAGTGCAATACAAATTGAATTGTTTATTTTGGAATTTTTTAACTATTATTTACATTTAAATTATGATAATATACATTCAATATTATTTAAATTACATGCAAAAAATAAGCAAAACAAAATGTTGAACTTTCCACAAAAAGAACCAGGATATCTACATTTCACAAAAATACACTATAAATTGAAATTGCAAGGTAAGAATGTAAAAATGTTGCTTTTTCTGAAGTTCTCAAAGTTTTTTTTTTATGTGATAAGTAACAAGATAGGTAAAAAATAAAAGGCAGGAAAAGTTGACTTAAACTGTTGATGACAGAAGGATAAAGATGAGGCACTTTTAAGATAGAAGAATATCATCTGAAGCCATAAGAAGTAACCTAAATGGAGAATGTAGCCTTTGGGAATTCAAGAACAATAAAAAAGTTATTAAATCTGACACTGGAGTTAGAATTTCGAGAAAGAATATATTTCTATGGTAACGTCAGAAATAATTCGATGACCGGCAGAACGTCCTGAATAATGACGAACATAAACTACTAATAAAAACATATGTTTTGAGTTTGGAAACTATGGTCGAAAATATGTACAATATAGAATAAACATCCAATTTATACTAAGCTGGATATCAAGTCTCCTTTAAGAGGGCATAGTACCTTTAACCCTTCTGAAAATCGAATTTTCAAAAATATTTTAAGAAATTAATATTGATTTTTAAGAACGTTTTAAAGCAAACCTCGTCAAAATCTGACAATAATTACGCTCTCAGCACTGAAAAATGTAAGTATCAAAAAATACTTGACCCTTAAAAAAATGTAAAGAAACAGATCTTTCATTAGGTTCTATTTGGAATTTTTTGATTTATTATTTGTTTCATCAGTATCTCTCTCTCAGAAGCAACATGAGGTATATTGGCGACTCACCCGTACTTTTAAATTCCGGTCAAGTGATGAGGTTAGCAACTCAATTTTACAGCTTAGAATTACTGACCAAAAATATCAGGATCTTACAAAATAATAATTGATATTGGTCTAAAATGAAGCAACATTGATATTTGATGATGGAATAGCTAATCGCCTAGATATTATGAAAAATCCGGGTTTTAAAATAAATATTTTTCTGTTATTTCTGATTTTCAGGCATGAATAACGGGAGTGGATATTGTCTATATCTCTCACAAAAAAGGCTCCTAAGATACTGAGAATGAGAAAAAAAATATGCAGGAACACTTAATGGAAAAAGAAGCCTCAATATATGAAATGTAAATATTTTAAGTGTAAAAAGATTTATTTTAATGCAAAAAAAATGAAAATATAATCTTTAAACTTGATTTCTCAGTTTCTAAATTTCTCACAAGATTTTAAAAAAAGTATCGGTTGCAGAGCTACGATATTTTATATGTGTAAGGTTCTTATAGATCCACATTCTGTTTGCCTCAATTTTTGGATGGATGAGTAGAATTTATTTTGTAATGTGATATATACTAAAAAAAGTGATTTTAAATTTTTGAATTACTTTTAATTTTAAAAAATACTAAAGTGTAATTTAAATTTAAAATTGGTAGTATACCGAACGCAGGTAGTCTTAAGCTTTCATTTTATATAAAAATATAGGATCTACCTTTAATCTTTCAAAAGTTATCTTGTGGGTAACAGAAAGAAAGCTACTTAGTTTTTTATTATTTTTGTATTCACACTTTATGCTATTTAAGAAAATGTAATAATTCTATAGCAAAATTTTTTCTTTTATTTTAAACTTTGTACTTTGCTGCACGAACTGTAAGAAACTCATATTAAGAGGAGAAAAATTTACTAGTTTATGAGGAATTGGAAAAGTACGTCAAAATGTGCAATATCAAGACTCTGTAAGGTACTATCCCCTCTTAAACAACGGTAAGAAAATGAAGAATATGTACGTCACCAGATAATATAGAACGGCTACAGGTAGATGAAAATCTTCAATGAAACCTTCAAATATTACCGAAAAACCATCGAAAGATTACTAATAGAGTTGGGTTTCACTATAAAGTTGGAGACCTTATTTCTTTTCCCTTTTCTTCTCATTTAGCATTTACTGAGGATCATCTATTTCGTGCATTGATCACGAAACAGATGATAATCTAACATTTCTTGATTAACTCTTCCAGCCGAACGCTCTTTAATCTTAATGATGCGTAAAGTATCCTTTATATATATATATTCCAAACATAATAAATTGTACCGAAATTGGATTCATTACCTAACAAAAAAAGGTAAGAGATCATATATAGTGAAAGTAAATATATGCCTTAGGTTATACCAGTGTTTCTCAAACTGTGGAGCGCCCCCCCCCCCTAGGGGGCCGTGATAACTTTACGAGTAAATTAAAATGTCGAAAACAAAAGATTATTTTTAAAAAAATATTAATTTACTTAAAATAAACAAAAAAAATACATTTTGACATAATAATGAAACATATTTACACTGATAAAATACACTTATAAATGCATCAGTGTATTTTATAATAAATTTAACAGTACTAAGTTAAGAACGAATTTAGTAATTACCACTGAACCCATGGGCTTGTCATGTATAAAATTATACACAAAAATTAACACTTATCTTGATAATTTATTTGGTTTATAATTAATTCCTTAACTGCCGATTAAAAGTTACGCAATTCTCTCCCCCCAATGCCACAGTTTTCCACACAGGTGCGCATAGGAGATGTTTTTTTGGGGGAAAGGAATAAATAAACAAATTCTTTGAAGTAAAAAAAAGTTAGTCCTTCGCAAACACTGTCAAGATCCTTCAATTGCATTCTGAAGCCTTCGGAATAATTTTATGGATAGCAGTGCACAGAAAAGATCCGGAAGCGTACATATACGCCCACCGTAATTAACGCTTTAGCTGACCAAGACGTTTATATACGCCGGTGGTACTTAAGAGGTTAAAGTCGTGTTGCAGCTTTAGCGTCAAAGTATAGTATTATTGAAATCAATACATTGTTATTGTATGAAGGGATGGTGCGAAGAAAATTATTATTGAATATTGGGTCGTAAATATTGAAAGTTTGAATAATCACTGGTTTATACACATTTTGCACTTTATCACCTCAAAAATCTGCCTTAACTTTCTAAGTTATATAATACAGTGCCTTTCCTTGCATTCACAGTTTATTCCGTTTTAGAAAGACCATACAAACACACACACATACGTATATATACAGTCGACTCTCGATAATTCAAACCTTCGATAAAATACGAACTTCTTGATAATTCGAAGTATATGCTCAGTCCCTATAAGAACTCTTGATATTTCGAACTAAAACAATACGTTTTGGTACACTTGATAATTCGAAGTAAAATCTGTAGCTGGCCAAACTACAACACACTATAATTCGAAGTTATGGTATAAAACTCTCTGCAATTCGAGCACTCACTGTCTTCTGCAGTCCTGTAATAAACAGGTTGCAGCTTACCAGTTTTGCATTGTGTTGTCTCTGCGTGTCTCCACTGTAACGTAGCCCCTTTGATGACCACCTGTCTGCTACCCCTTCTTTGTTTTACGATTCCTCAGGTGAAAAGATAACACTTTTATTGTTTTCGTTCCTTAAAGCGGACAATAAACCAACCGCACCTGTTGTCAGCCGCCCATTTCTTTCGCTCAACACGTGGCCTTGCTACACATGTGATCAGAAAGGATGGTCCGCTATTGTGAAGAAGAGATACGTAGGATTGTGAAAGAATGTATTGATTATGTTCTTTAATACAGTACTTTTAACTTCTGTATAATATTTCTACTGTATAATATGTATTTTTAAAAATACAGTGCTGGCCACCGTAATGCATCACCCTGAAGAAAGCACGCAAATAACATGAAATTTACAACATGCATTAGCGGAGGTAAGATATGCAAATGATTAAAATTTCAGTGCAGACACATATCACGCACGCCTGTGGCACCACCTCAAAGCGCTATTTAAGGCTCGGAGGTTTCGACAATTTCAAGTTCGGAAATTGTGTTTTTCTTGTGGTTTTTTTCAACCAAAAAAAAAACAAACGATTAGTTATGCCTCGTAGAAAACAGCGATCAGCTTTTGATCAAGCATCCGAGTTCGACAGAGGAAGGATAGTGACCTACCGAGACTGTGGATTATCTTTCAGGGAAATTGGTAGTCGCGTGTTGGACGAAACTAAACAACTGTAATGCGGATATGTAACCGTTGGATGCAAGAGGGTACAACGGACCGACGGGGTCGATCGCATCCACCTCAGTGCACCACTTCACGTGAGGACAGGTAAATTGTGCGCATGGCAGTGACGGATCGCTCAGTCACCTCGCGAACCATAGCACAGCACATTGAGTCTGTAACGCATCATTCAGTATCTGCGCGTACCATTCGACACCGTTTACAGCAGAGTGGTCTGTCCGCAAGACGTCCATTGCTTCGTCTACTCTTGAAGGTCTACCCTACGTCGTAGAATTTTTGTGCCATACAACATAATTTCTTAGTTCTTAGTACATGACCATGGTAGTACTTAGTGATGGCTTAGTATTCTACGTATATATGTACCAATTCCCTCATAAATCTATCTGTTAAATCCGCCATTACTCGACAAGAGATTGTGTTTCAATGTATAATCTTAAAATTCTCATGTGGTGTAGTGTCAAAATTAGGGGAATACATACTATTGCACACAGTTAATTTGTACACTAATATATCATTATATAATCGGATAAATCGATTTATTTTATATTATTGCAGATGAGAATAGTTTTCTGGTCTCATGGGAAGTATAAATGTGCATTCGAAATTCCATATGACGCGGAATTTGATATTTATTAACGACATTACAATAAACCTCCAAATTTCTTGATGCTTAAAACAAGCACTGTTTTTTTTTAAAATGAACTCGAGGAATTAAAATCAAATTATTACTCGTTGCTTTTGTACAATTGAAATAAACTTAATATATTTGTTTTTCTTAAATCTTTGTTATTGAAAACCATAACATAGGCAGCGAACGTATATTTCTAAGTATAAATAGTTATAAGACTAGTTTTAATTTCAAGTAAAACATTATTGGTGAGTTTAAATACATAAATAAAACAATGACTTTCTTTAAAAATTTAAAGGAGAAATGCATTTTATTTTAAGTTTACAGACAATTCTCACATGTATCTGATGAAATATAGAGATCATCAAAGTAAAGTAGAATTCAAGAGAGAATAAAGAATTTTTTTCTTGTTCGAAAGACAGTTAATAAAAGATAGTATCTCACAGTTATTAAATATTTCAGAAAAGGATCCCTTCGAGAAGCAGAAAGTATAGAAATGGGATGTTGGAAAAAGGATGAAGTTCCATATATCACAAATTTCAAATTCTTATCTTGATTCTTTACGTAAAATGAATTCTTTTACCGAATAATATCCTTTCACGGATAATTTTTTGATAAGAGAAAAAGTCTATTAATATCAAATAAGTATTATCCTACTTGAAGATTTTTTTTTTTTGGTAAAACTAAAGCTAAAAATTCTTTAAATGATTTTCTCTAATAAATTTATATTCTCTGACAGAAAATGAACATTTTATGTTTTTAAAACATATTGCAACCAAATTGTGTGTCTTTAAAATTTTAATTGCTCTTTTATTGTAGTCGAAAAAAATCCTCTTGACATTTGCAACATTTATTTATACGGAACGCTTACCATTATTTAATAATTTAAACTAAATGAAATATTGAAGTGATATTCCTTTATTTCAAAGCATAAACAATTATTTATCATTTTATAATTCATGTATAAATTTTTTACCAAAAAAATCCATGTATTTTGAGTTTAACTGTATTAGGAATTTTTATACATAAAATTTAATATTCACTGTGTTTTTCGTGTTTTTTTTTTTTGAGTATTTAAATAGTATTTGATAAAATGTAAACATACACTGCTGGCCACCGTAAATGCAACCCCCTGAAGGAAGTATGCAAATAACATGAAATTTACAACATGCATTAGCGCAGGTGAGATATGCAAATGATTAGAATTTCAGCGCAGACACACATCACGCACGCCTGTGGCGCCACCTCAAAGCGCTATTTAAGGCTCGGAGGTTTCGACAATTTCAAGTTCGGAAATTGTGTTTTTCTTGTGGTTTTTCTTTAAAAAAACCGATTAGTTATGCCTTGTAGAAAACAGCGATCAGCTTTTGATCAAGCATCCGAGTTCGACAGAGGAAGGATAGTGGCCTACCGAGACTGTGGATTATCTTTCATGGAAATCGGTAGTCGCGTGTTGGACGAAACTAATTAACTGTAATGCGGATATGTGACCGTTGGATGCAAGAGGGTACAACGGACCGACGTGGTCGATCGCATCCACCTCAGTGCACCACTTCACGTGAGGACAGGCAAATTGTGCGCATGGCAGTGACGGATCGCTCAGTCACATCACGAACCATAGCACAGCACATTTTGTCTGAAACGCATCATTCAGTGTCTGCGCGTACCATTCGACGCCGTTTACAGCAGAGTGGTCTGTCTGCAAGGCGTCCATTGCTTGGTCTACCCCTGATGCAGAACCACAGACGTCTCCGCCGCCAATGGTGCGATGAAAGAAGGATGTGGGAGGCAGAATGGAATGAAGTTGTCTTTATTGATGAGTCACGCATCTGTTTGTAACACCACGTTGGTCGGATTCGAGTCTGGAGACACCGTGGTGAGAGGATGCTGAACAGCTGCGTTATGCACCACCACACTGGTCCTGCATCGGGTATTATGGTATGGTTCGGTATTGGATATCACTCTCGCACTCCTCTAGTACGCATTGCCGGTACTTTAAACAGCCAGCGCTACATCTCCGAGGTGTTGGAGCCAGTTGTCCTTCCTTACCTTCAGGACTTGGCCACAGCCATACTTCAACAGGATAAGGCGCCACCTCACGTGGCGCGCATTGTCCAAAGGTTCTTCGTCAATCACCAGATTAAATTGCTTCCCTGGCCGGCTCGCTCTCCGGATCTTTCGCCGATAGAAAACATGGGGTCCATGGTTGCTCAATGATTGACTCAGATTACACCCCCAGCTGCCACACCAGATCAACTTTGGCAACGTGTAGAAGCTGCTTGGTCTGTTGTATCCCACGAATACATCCAAAGTCTCTTTGAATGAATGCCGAGGCGTGTAGCAGTGGTGATCTCCAACAATGGCGGCTACTCTGGTTACTGATTCTGGCAGGAACCACACTTCACAGAAGTCTATAAATTTAATCATTTGATACTTGGCCAACATGTTATCTACAAAATAAATTTTGTTGTGCTATCTCTTATATTTCTTGGTGTTGCATTTACCGTGGCCAGCAGTGTACTTTAAAATAATTTTTTACATATATACAATTGTTGTTGTTTTTTATAGTTTCAAATTTAAATGTGTTAGAAAAAAATTCTCTTCGAGTATTTTGGAAGTTTTTCCTACCTTCTTGATAATGCGAAGTTTTTCATTGGTCCCTCCAACTTCGAATCATCGTTAGTTCACTGTATATATATATATATATATATATATATATATATATATATATATATATATATATATTGTACTTTATTCAAAAATATCTCTTTTCTCTATATTTAAAATAATTCACAACTTAGTGTGTGTGTGTTAAACAAAGAATCAGTAGCATTGGTCTTCCGCTATAAGAAATAATTTGTGATCCTTAATTATATTCCTTTGTTTGGTTCATTCGAAATATAAGATATATAAATTGCTTGTCAGAAATTCTTAAATAATTCTAAGACTTGTACGAAACTTTAAGTTATCCGTTCAAATATTTAGAACAGGGTCATTATCTTCAGAAAAACTATGGATAATAAATTATAAAAGTATTCAAGTTAACAGAGAAAGAGAAATGTTTCTCCCGCAAAACTTAATTCATTGCAATTGTAATTATTAATAATTTTTTTTCTTTAACATTCATGCTGAACTTACTTCTAATGCTTTATGTTTATTATTTTTAGTAAATAATTCAAGATATTTCTGTAAAACAAATGAAACATGAAAGGAAAATTTTCTTCATCAAATATTTTGCATTATTTTTAGTAAAACTTTTTATTTTATAATTAAAATTAATGGATTTAAGGAAACTACATTTTGAACAATCCTTTTAAACGTAATTTTTCTTTGATATAATTAAGAGAACTGAATTTTGAGCAATATATTTGATAATAAATTAGCTTTCTTTTTAATGTTAAGTTTATCTTTTATATAAAACATCTAATATATGAATACTTAGCGTTCAGTGGAATAAAAATAAAAAAGATTTACGATGGCATTTATTGAATAATATTCCATTTCAATAATTCTTATTCACTGGTTGGTTGACTTATATTTCATATTCTACAATTAGATTTACACACAGCTAGAAAACTGAGGAGAGGGCAAAATGTAACTTAAAATATGCATTGTAGAACTGAATCAGTTTGACATGAATTTTAACTATGCATTACTTAATATAACTTTATAAATTTAAACTACATAAACTTATATATTATGCTTTCTAGTCTTATATATTTCTTATTAATTACACGAAAAATTTCACTAATTTTTCTGTAATAAATCGCAAGAGCTTCAAATGGCTTATATAAATCTTAATAATTTGTAAATAATAATAATAATGAATTGCTATTTTTATGTAAGAAAATACCCTATAAAAACAAGTAAGAAAAGAAAAGAAATATGTAAAATATTTGGATGAAATTTGGGATCTCTAAAGAGAAAGTAAACTCAAAATGTAAGAATTTCAATTTCCTGAAATTCTCATTCTGTTGAAGAAAGAGTTTCTTCCCTAGAAATTAGTAATGTCTTTAATGTATCATATTAAAAAATTGTTGAACTATTTTACAGGGTTCATAGATATTTATTTAGTTGAGCTAAAACTTCTGACGTTCATTTTTTAAAATTTTAGTGAAGTTTAAAATAAAAGAATTATATGGAAATCCCATTCATAACCAGAATAATTATTCAAAAAGCTTAAAATAAACAGGGTTAAGGTGGCTGACTACGTTCTTAACCGTAATTTTGAAAAATCCTATAAATGGACAATTTTTTTATATTTAATGTCAATTGAATTAAAATATACATATACAATTTTTTAAATAGTATTATTACAAAAAAAATATTTAAATGCAATTTTCCAGCATAAAAAAAGCTTTGAAAATTACACATTTTCAAAACCTTCCTTTTAAGGAAAATGCTTCTATAATAATAATACGTTGCCTATATACAGCTAACTAAGAACTAAGATTTGATAATAAGAACTCGGTTGAACTAAGATTTTAAAATCTTTTATTTAGAAGTGGATTTATTCATATATTAGTATATAGGAGTAGTGAAATTTCAACAAAAAAACAACCGTCATTTTTTCAATTGGTTGTAAAACTGAAAATTTTGTGAATTTTTCAAACATCTTAGTTCAGTCCAGGTATGAAAGTCCTAGCTAAATATAGACACACTATTATTATTATAGAAGCTTTTACTATAAAAGAAGAAATGTTTGAAAACATGTCATTATTTATTTCGTTGCAAATAAAAATTGTATTTAAATAATTTTTTTCTTATAATAATACTCTTACAACGATTTTATACGTACATTGAAAATCGTTTAGCACAAAACTGTTGGGACTGAAATACTTTTTCGTATTAAGAGAATTTCGTGTTAAAGGCTATTACAAAAGAAATATACAATATTCAGTAAAATGAAATTTTTGTACAAAGATATGAAAAATAAAAATGTATGATATTCATTTGATAAAAAATGTATATGTATTTAATAAAAATCATGAAACAAAAACATTCTCAAAAACTTTATGAAATTTTTTTTGAAAAATTTAAAGTTTATTGAAGAGCAAAACATGTATTAAGTTTTTAGAAAATAGCCCAGATTTTTTTTTCATTGTCTTTTTTAGCATGAAATTTTCAGCAAATTGTTCAATGTCATCCATTTTGTTATTCATTTCACGGTTGGTCATGTACATCTAAGTAACAGCGCATACTTTTCATGATTTTCCTCCTTTCGAATTTGAAACCTTCCGACCATCCTGGATTTCCAGAAAATGTAAGGGCCCATTTGTTAAGCACCTTCATTGCATCTCTCTAGCATTAAAGATCCTGATGTTGAAGTATTCTGAGACTCGCTTGTTTGGATCCAAACAAATAAAGCCGTCTCTAAATCCTCGTGCTTGGCCGACACTCTGGCTCAAACTTACTACACATTCAAACATTTCCGTAATTTGCTCTCTTTTTTTTAATTATTGTTGACAATGTAAAGTTAGCAATACCAAAATCTTTACAGATTTCCCTTTTCGTATTCAGTTTTTACTCAACAGCCTTAGGAATTTTTATCTTCCTTTTAAGCGAAATAGAAATTTATTTTCGCCTTCTTGAACTCTTTGTCATTGTGCTCGAAAAAAAAATTCTTAAAGAAAGTTGGGGGTATCTTCCGTATTTTGCTCATTCCCAAAAAAGAAATTAGTACATATTTTAAGAAAAATATGCTAAAATTAAGAAGAAAAAAAAGAAAAGAATTATTACTAAAATGGGAAAAAATTGGTAAACATTTACAAAAAAATAACATAAACGCGGCCCAATCTGTACCAAAAGTTTGAACAAATTTTCAATTTTTCAATTCTGATGAAATGCTATGCTATTCATCTTTGAAATGACCTTCAGAATGTGAGATATTTTAATTTTTACATAAACTAGATTTTCATCAGAGTTATTGTATGAAATTGCTTAAAAAAACAATGATTATATTAACATAAGGGACTATAAATTTTGTAATAAAACGTAATTAATAAATCTGAAGATTAAAAATCTTATACTATTATACAGAACACACACAAAAAATTTCAGTTAATTATTTTCAAAACTTTTTCAGCCATCACACTGGCCTTGTTTGAGCATTTTCAAAAAACACATTTCGAGTAAAACGCGTTTTAAAGTACATTTTGCTTAAAGTAACGGCATCTGTTTTTACTAACACACATGTAGTGTATGTTCTAGTAAACGGAAAATAATAAATATGGTACATTAAAAAGCTAATAAAATGGCCTGTAAAATAAAATCATAAAAAATTTTGTCAATTTTTTGGCAAAATTTACAGTTTTAGGGAAGTCGGACACCTTTAGCGTTTTCGAATTAAACATATTTCACTATATATGTAATTCAACTGATACTACAAATATCAAGAAATTATTCATTTATACGCTTTTTCAAAATCACTGTTCCGAATCTAATCACTCACCTTGAAATTAAATCAAGATCAAATTTGTTTTACCATATTCATTTATTTTCACGCATTCCTCTTTCAGAATGTTATTTCAGAATTTGCGAGATGGGAAGATCATATATCTTATATTTCCTTCAAACTTTCAAATGGCTACTCTACATTTTACAATTTTTGAAACAAAGGGATATTTAGTTTGCCTTATGAGACGAGACGAGACAAGTTTGAAAAGAAAAGAAATTATTCCATGTTATTAAATTGCTGCATGAATAAATGCAGTGAAACAAAGCAATTACTGAACCATTCCATTTAAGAATTATTCTTCGCTCTAAAATACATTTATCTGAAGGTAACAAACTCTCTTTAACTATTTCAAGCATGTAAAAGGCATTTGTAAAATATTTATCAGTAATTAGATAAAGTTTCATGAAAGTTTTGCTCTATTGTTCCTAGTAAAAGTTTGCTTTTGTAACAGTTTACAACTGCTTAGGGAAAACAATCCAATTCGGTAGTTGCGTTTTAGAAACACTATTTATTTTTCAAAAGAGACTAATTGTAAATATTTTAAATTATACCATTTATAAGCGTTTTAAATGCATTATCTATAACATAATTATACTACGAATAAGGATTAATTATATTATCTAAAAATGATAACTATTCAAATGCAGATATGTATCAGAATTTATAAAATATGTTATACATATTCAACTCCATAATATTTTAATACGTTTTGAAAGTAATTACATGATTGCTCCGAATTACACAGAATGTTATTTAGATTATTTTGTTCTTAAAAAGAAATATTTGCATTTCGCTAGCAAAAAAATGAAATTTACTTCCACCAATAGTTTATTAATCTTTTCCCGATAATATAGTATATGTATATTTAGTAGGTTTCCCCTATCCCCCCCCTTAATATTTTCTTCCCTTTAGAAATCGTAAAAGCTTTGTCCATTGTCTAGCTCAGGGGTGGGCAGACTTTTCCAGAGTGTGGGCTACTTCTACTTTTTGTAAGGATTTGCGGTCCACCCAGTGTCAGTGGCGCACACAAGGGTGGGGAAGGCGTCCACGGGTCCGGACCCTCCCTCATAACCCTTCATTTTTTCCCCGATTCATTATAGTCCCATGTATAATGTATGTAAAATGTAATTAAGTATTTGATATTAGTAATTTTTTATTTATTAATGTTAATTATTTATTCAGTTATTTTTTAATTTCAGTAATTTATTTGTGCTGCTTTATGCTCCCGACAACCAACAAAATCAAAAAAATATGTTTGGCTGTATATTGGGGTATGATACGAGATCTTCAACCCTCGACCCCCTTCTCTTTAAAAATTCTTCTGTAATCTACTGCCCAATGTCGTAGGTGTGGTGAGGTAAGGGAAAGGTTATTATTATAACTTAATAATAAGTACGGAATATGTACTTATATATACCTTCAGAACTAAAATAAAAACAATTCACACTTAAGCAAAACGCAAGATACAAACTTCATTATAATAGCCCGAAATATAATTATATAAAATGATACATTTATTATGAAACAATTCAAATTATATTTAAAAAATAAAACATTTTTATCTAAAGTTAGTTTTTGTTGTTATAGTCAGTAGAAGGCTTAGTATGAGTACTGTCAGCCAATCATGAATTTTCCGTATATAATTACTAACTGGTAAAATTTTTAGGCTGTCACCCCAAAATGTCTTTGCGGTAAACCGGTCGATCGCGATCGATGCAATGCCCACCCCGGGTCTAGCACAATAAAAATACAAAACACATAATTTAAATAAAAATATATATTCTGCTCACGCATTGCACTTAAAGTTTTGAAAAAACGGAGAATCCTGGCTATTCGTTGTTATAATTTTTTGTGATTACTTAACCCGCCGAATTCGTACTATTACTTTTATAAATATGAAGTGTGAGATTTCAGGTAAAGAGAAAAATTAAAACCTATTCAAAATGTGTATTGTTCGCTCAAAAAGCTCAAATAACAGACTTTTTTTGGAAATTATTAGTATTTTGTAACTTTATTAGACTGCTCCGCTTAGTAAACAAAATTAATAGATGGTAAACATATTTTTTCATTTCGAATGTTTTTAATGCATTCGTGACCACAATTAAGCACAGTTTATAAAATTATCCAACACTTTAATTAAAATAATGTACTTGAATTCAGATGTCTGAGAAATTTTGTATTTTGTTGATTTGGGTAAAAGAATCGTCCTGATGATGCTGTCTGTTTTTTCATTACCCCACATATCGAAATGCGTCAGTCACAGCGTTCCACTGCCTACGTATGACAGGGAATGCTTTGGAAATCTGTATCCAGTCATTTATTACACCATAATTTTTTAGGCAGATGACTCGTTTGAGCTGTTGTTAATCAGAGACTCTACAATGGTCACTGATCAATAATGATTGAACCTCATTTACGTTCTCATTATTCGTGCTTTTCAAGAAGCTGGAATTATCACCGTTATTACCATTATCTAAGATATTAGAGCCTCTACTTATTTGTATTTGTCCTAGGCCAATATATTTCATTTTGTAGATTTTCAGAATTTTACTCGAAGTATTTTAATGGTTGGAGCTCTTTGATCCTTATTTTTCTTTAAAATTTATTTGCTGATGTAAGTGTTCGCTTAATGTAAGCTTAGTGAGTCAAATTTTTCTAACTTATGCTTAAATCAGGAACATAAAACGTGACTCAATTAAAAAAAATTCTGTTGACTTGGCCACAGGGACAGTTATTAAAATCAAACCCTACCCTCATAAAAATATGCTGTTACTTCAAAATTCAGAGCAGATTTACTTCGAAAGATATAAACAAAGCTTCATTTATAAAAAAAAAAGGTTACATCTATTTGTTTTATTTAATGTTTTTTCTTAATCAAAAATAATTATCATGGTACTTTTTAATTAGTTGTACTACCCCATACTTAGAAAATGCAAAATTAATAGCTTTTTGGTACAAATATGTTTTGAAACCAGCGTTTCATTACACTTTAAAAAAAACTTACATATTTGTTTATTATAAATTGTAATGTCACATATCGTTCTTAGAAAAGTTTAGTTTAAGATCTCTTTGTGAAAAAGGAGTTTGGTAACAAAAATATAGTTGATTAACAGACCATTAGCCTCTCGTAATCCTTTCTGGCAAATAATTTTATATTACTCCTCTATTTTTTTACTCCTCTTACATTAAAATTCAACATTGAAAAAGTCTAGTGAAAACTAAAATGAAAACACTTACCTAGAAATTGATTGTCATATTATCATATATTGACGATTGACTGAAAGATTGAATAACTTAATGGGAGAAGCATGTCTCCATTTCCATAACAACGTGTGTGTGTGTGAATATGGAATATATTAACAGTTATTCTCGTAAAAGAAAAAAGGGGCCTCCAACGCGTGAGCTGCTCGAAATACTTAACATGCCAGTCCAGTTATTATGTACGAAATTTCTCAGAATTCTAGTTTCAAAGCTGAGATTCTCTTCAATAAAAGGACTTGAAATGAACGATGTATTTCTTATTCATTAAGGATTGTTTTTTAACGTGAAAGGTAAAAACGAAAAAATTACAAATTATTGCTAATTTTTAAAGGAAAAATTGTGTTTTTGAGCTTTTAGCTAAACAATATATCACTTGAATTTGCAGGCTCTACTTTTTCTGTGTTCCTCAGATCCCAAGCTTCACATTTAGAACAATATCGTTATAACATGAGTAAATTAACTAATTATGAAAAACTGAGAAAATAAAACAGCAAATTTTCTCAGTTTTCCAAAGAATAAGAACAATACACAAGAGGAATGTATTTTTTCATTGGAAAACTTTTTTGAATTTTGAATTAGTTTGGTGAAATGTAACTTTTTTAGGGTATAGTGATAAAAAAAATCAGTGCCTCTTAATGCGTGGTAACGAAAAAAGTACGCCCCAAATACGAGTAATCCGACTAGAGCTGAAATCGGTAGATGTGATCTACATGCATTAAAAATTAAAAGCTGGCATATTGATAGAACTCGAATATTATATTCTGGACATTCAGCTTCAAGAACAAAAATAAAAGATGCATAGGCCCATCTCTGGTCCTGATGAAAACTAGAAGGACAATGACTCATCTAGTTGTTGAATGTCCTCCTGCAGGATTGATTGCCATATAATTTCCAAATAGCGAATTAAATCGATGCCCCAGCTGCGAGTGATCAAAAAGGCCTCCTCATTGTAAAAGAGAAGTGGTGATCGTGCTACCAAGAGAATTGATGGTGAAGCATGAAAATAAGTAATAGCATGAAATGTCGTATGCAACTGGAATTATTCCTTTGAAATAAAAGCGCAAGATGTAGAAGATGGCCAACACTGTAAGGTGTATAATATCGTCGAAGTACCCATTGGTTGACAATATTCACCCATTGGTTGGTCGTATGATAACAAAGAGATCTGGAATTCAAATGGAATGACTCTCCACATCATAACTCTTGGTTGTCACATTGTGTAAATTACAGCAATCAGGAAGGGGAGGGGTCTCACCACTGTGCCGAAAGGCTCTAGACACATTTTTGTTGGTCATCAAGGCTCAATTCGAAACTATTCATCGCTGAAAATAATTCTCTTATGCATAAGATTTCCAGCGTGATTGGCTTTGTATAACAGTGTTGGGGCAGGAAAAGTAATTTTCCTGGTGATCTCGGCTCCCATTCACTGGTCAATGGTCATTGCAGTCACTGGTTAATAAGGACACATCAGGGGTTGTAAGGCTTGATTGGATGATCAGTCTGACCTAGCGCTTAGTCGTCACTCTTGATCACCCAGTACCTTTTTGATACTCTGTATAGACATAGTACACATATTCCTGTCAACAACGGCAAATGTTGTTGATTAACGATATGTTAATCGTCGAATTCTGTATAAGAGATTCTTTAATTACAAAGCCATTACTCTTAAATAAGGATCTCAGAAACTTTTTCATGAAAATAGTCGATGATTTGTTTCTAGCGATGTGATTATATATCTTTGGTAGTTTATTTTAATAAAATTAGATAAATAAAGGTCAACCAGAATTTTCTAAACAAGTTTTAACTATGAGGTCATATTAATTTAATATTTAAGAAATTATATTTTATTTCTCAAAATATTTATTTCATGGTCAAAATTTAATTATATATATTAAAACTAATTTTTATTCATTAAAAGTCAATGAAAATCTCATTCTGTATAAGAATTTTAGAGAGAAAAATTCAACGCCAAACCTTAATTATATTCATCACAATTTAACTTCATAAAAGATTGAGAAAAGTTATAATTAAAATACATTATAGAATAAATCATAAAAATGCATAGGTTAATTTTTTGGAAAAAAAAACAGCTTTTAAAATCTAAAAATTAAATCAAAATCTTGAACAATAGTTTAAACGTAGAAGTTCAGCAACTTTTTCTTTATTAACAATTCTGAGCCATTCTTAACGTAAGAGCAAGAGCAAAAGAGAAAAGAGCAAGTAAAAAAAGGAAGAATTCTAGAACTTTCGGCATCCGAAGACGACATAAGTGACGATAGATGAATTCTTAATTATATCATTTGTATTCAAGTATCTTCGTCTGAATATAAATTTTCTTTTGAACATTACTAGGTCAAGGAAAATAATCAACTGAAAACTTCATTCTATTTACGATTCATCATGTACAAAAGTACTTGAAGTTTCACAGTAGTTATGAAAACCCCTTATATTGAAATTTAAATTGATTTAAGTTTGTAACATCAGAAATTTATGATTAGTAACTAAAGTGATTTCTGAGTTTTGAAAGTAATTACTTGTGGCACATTGCCTCAGAGTGCAAATATATATATAGACTATGTAATCGAACACTTATTTGGTTAGTGGAACAAATTTTCAAATAACTAATTGCTGAAACGATTAAAAATAGTTGAACTACTTTTTAATAGAAATGTATGATTTATTATAGCAGTCATTTTATAAATAAACATTTTCAGCAAGAAATTTATTTTAAGGGATTGAAA
Organism: Trichonephila clavata; assembly: GCA_019973975.1. Lineage (NCBI taxonomy): Eukaryota > Metazoa > Arthropoda > Arachnida > Araneae > Nephilidae > Trichonephila > Trichonephila clavata. The sequence continues at coordinate 101,605 of BMAO01033940.1, forward strand.
ATTCAGAAGTATATATCACATTTTAAGACATGTAAAACATCTCATAATTTAGCTATCAGTTATGTTCATCCTGATTCAACTTGTATTAAAGTGAAGCATTTGTTACACATGGTCCCAAGTATCTGTTCAGAAAAATTAGATATTTAGAAAAGGGCGCCTCTACAGTACTTTTGCTATATTAGAATCCTGTAAAATTTTTAGAATAATTTTTTCAGCAAATTTAAAATTATCTGAAACGTTTTATCTTTGAAATGAATTAAGAAGACAGGCAAGTTAATTTTAAATGTATCTCAAGTGTTTTCAGATCTACATGAAAAAAATAGTAATTTCAAGATTATTTGACTATATATTTTCAATAAATTTGGGTTTCTTATATATTCTTTAATTGATATGATATCTCAATTGATGAGTTAAAAATAAAGTTATTATATTTGTCAGGAGTTTCACTTTTCTCCATCGAATGCATTAAGACTTAAATTATTTTATAAGTAAAATTTTTTTTATAGAGCGTTAGTGCAATGTTTTGATAAATTACTACGAGTCAAAACTCCGAACATATCTTACTGGGATTATGTTTAAAAAATATGTTATCTCAATAATCTATTGCTATTCTTTAATGAAATAATCCAATACTAGCTTAAAGCAAGAGAAATTATTATCTTTTATGTAAAATAGATACAGTACAGAGCCTAAAGATTAATCACTTAGTTTTGAAACAAGTCAACAAAATAGAGGAGGCTAACCCATCACATATATTAAGATGTTCTGTATTATTTTTATGAGTAGTTTATTTAAACAGCATTTCAGCGTCCATAGTCATGAATACTGAGATGAGCACTGTAGACTTTGGCCCTCATGGGCTTTTGACCACTGAGTTTTTATTGTTTTTATTTTTTTATTTTCATTTAAACAACCACCTTCTTCCCATAGGTATTCATTGCATCTTCTTAAATCACAATAGAACTATATGGATCACTTTAATAATTTTGTTTTCTTAGTATACTTCATTGCATGACTTCAGGTGAGAGAGAGAGATGAATCACATAGATTTAAAACACCCGAAATTTTTTTTATTTTTACAAAAAAATTAATACGTTCGGTTTTTTTTTAACCAACATTCTTGAATATTTTCTGAAAGGAAGTAATTTGAATTTTATGTATTAATAAATGGTTATCGTTAATACTCAGCTTAATTTTTTAATATGAAACTGGATAAATAATTTAATTTTTCAATTGGTTAATTATTCAATTTTTCGATAATTAGAAAATATATTTACAATTCGTACTAAGTTCATCACATCAAAAAATGCTTCAATTGATTTTACAATTAAGGATTTACAATTACAAATGTGATAAATAGAGAGCTTAAACTATCAATTACGGTATGACACAATAGCTACCGACTAGGTTCGGAGATCAGTTTTTCAAAAATTGATTTTTGGATGAATATTATTTATTGCTTTAAAAACATAACTAGGTTTAGAGCCGTAATTATTAAAAATATAACAGGTATCACCCTTTATTTTTTTTAAAAATATTTTTATAAAATTTTAAAATTTTCAATTACAGAAAAACAGCATGAATAAAAATACAATAGTCAAAATGTTAGTTTAATTTCATTGATATACTTCTTGATCTAACTGATGTGTCACAAACCGCAATGTAAAAATCACTTTAAGAAATAAATATTTTATAAGCATTCAAAAATTTGACTTTAATAATTTTTCGTCAAAACTATTTTATATTCTAAGCTAAAAATTGCTGTAAAATGTGGTTAATTGTTACTATCTTAAAACCTGCGATTTGTTATACTCTAATGGGCTCTTAAGTGTTATAAGTTTTATTGGATTTTCGTGGAAGTATCCCATTTTTTTCATACACAGATTATCGTAAAAATTTCATTTCTCAAAAAAACACATTTAAAAAAGATTTTTTAAGTTAGAAAAAGTAAATATTAAAAAAACAATTTAAAACTCTCCAGTTTTATATGTCATTCCTTCTTCTACCTCAATACATGCATTTTTTTCTAATGATCCTAACATCTAATACCTAAAAAGCCTCTTTTCAACCTCGTCGGAAAAATAAAAAAAAGCTAGCCATCTTATTCAAATTATCAACTGTGCTTTTCCTATGAAAATAAATTTACAAATATTTTAATAAATTTCATCTTTTAAGAACTTTTAAATCTAAACAGCAAAGCCTTTAAAAACCTATGTACTTTTAATGACTTCATATTTTGACTTGAACTAAATTAAAGGATAAGTGAGAATATCTCATCCATGACAATATTTCTATGATAAACTGTGCCGGGAATTGGCTCCACTTTGCAATATTTAAATATTTTGAATAATGATTTTAAGTTCCTTATTATGACAATGTTCATTCAATACGCGGAACTATCATTGTTGAAGTCAGCATCATCATTCAAAAGTGTAACATACACAAAGGTACTAAAACTTGACATCTGAACTACTTTACCAAAATTAGTCAGTCAAATTAATAAAAGTTATTGCATAAGAAATGTTTAAACAAAATTTTAAGTAAGAAAACATGTTTTATGATATAAAAAAACATATAACACACATTTCTCACAGTTGATTCTTGAAACACTGCGAATGTTTCGAATTTAAATAAAAGTGCTGTGAAAACAAAATTAATCCGATTAACTATGTTATAATTAAACATTTCTAAAAAATATCTACTAGTTTTTTTTTTCAAACGAGTTCCTACAAAGGATGAATTAATCGTATATAGTATATTGCTTCGATATATTTAATTAAAACTTACATAAACTAAAAATCTATTAAATAATCAATATTTGGCATTTTATTATATGTTTATTTTGGAACCATGAAGGGAAAATTTCAGTTTTTTAAATAGTTTCAAATTTTCTGTAGTAATCCTGTAATTTACAACACAAATTTTGACACATTTCTGATATACGCTAAAACAATATTAAGGTATCCGACTACTTGCGACAACTTCTTTTTTTAAAAAAATGGAGATATGGAGAATTTTTGTGGTTTTAGATTTGTTTAGTACATTTTAAGAAAAATATGCTAAAATTAAGAAGAGAAAAAGAAATAATTATTACTAAAATGGGGAAAAAATTAGTAAAAAATAACATAAACAAGGCCCATTTTGTACCAAATGTTTATGAACAAATTTTTAGTTTTTCAATTTTGATGTGTTGCTATGTTATTCATTTTTGAAAAAATCTTCAGGATAAGAGATAATTAATTTTTTACAAAAACTAGAGCACTTTCTCTTAGTTATTATATGCTTAAAAACAGTGATTATATATTAACATTAGGGACTTAAAATTTTGTAATAAAACAGTGATCGATAACACTGCTACTATTATACAGAACATACTCAGAAAATTTCAGTTAATTATTTAAAAACTTTTTGAGCAGTCAACTGTCCCCGTTCGAGTATTTTCCAAAAAACACATTTCGAGTAAAACGCATTTTAAAGTATGACATATATCTTGCTTAAAGTAGTGGTATCTGCCTTTACTAAAACACTTGTAGTTTTTGTTCTAGTGAAGAGAAAATAATAAACTTAGTATTTTTATAAATCTAAAATTAGGTGGCCTATGAAATAAAATCATAAAAAATTTGTCAATTTTTGGCGAAATTCACAGTTTTAGAGTAGTCGTATACCTTAAATAGTTTCAAATTTTATTCAGTAATCCTGTAACTTACAGCACAAATTTTGCACATTTCTGATGTACGCCAAAACAACATTAAAAGATTTTAACCTATATTCAAAGGACTCCGATGTGCAAGTTAAATGGTAGATTTCAGTCCTGATTTCATTCAAGATCAATAGTGGAACAGTGAAAATTCTGCTTTTTAAATAAAATTAGGTCTCGATGTCTTCACAAACCAATATGCGGAAGATGAGAATTAGGTACATTGTAAGCAGCATTCTTGTATTCCTGTCGAAAATAAAAACTACGAGGTCGTAACTGCACTTGTGATTTTATTGGATATGTGGATCTCTTCTTGTTCATCTGTCCATCCACAAAAAAAAAATTCATCTAATTTTATCAAAGGATATATCAAGAACTTAGAACACACAACGTTCTTATTAACAACTCAGTTACATATTTTAAATTAATCAACTGTCTTAAAGTAGTAGCTGATATTTGTAAGAAACCACAATGATAGTTTTTGACATTTTTATTTTTTTGACTCCTTCTCCGTTGTGTCTTCGAGTCAATGAATCTTCTTAACGGTTTGATTTTTCGTATTAAAAATCTTTCTTAATATCTTTAACAATTCCATTGCAAGGGACGTGATAAGTCGTCTTTCAAGATCCACAAATAAATCATTTTAGCGAGAATTGTTATTGATTACAATTGATTATTATTTTTCAAAGTAAAATAATTAAGTCTTAAAGGAATTTGTGTTTTGTTTCAATTATTGCGCTGTGGAGACTCTTAGCCCAGAGTGTGGAACAAAAACACGCCATTGCCGCGATGAAAGTGTTATGTATGATTTTACATTTATATGCCATTATTACATACATGAGTGCTTTTGAATAAACTAATAACATACAAGTAAGAAAATACATAGAGAATAAAAATGTATCTTCTTAAACATATTCATTTGTATTTTTTTATATATGTATGACTTCCCGGGGGCCCGTTATGCGGCGCAAAGCGCTATAGGATGAGTTCGGTTCCTCCTTATGTAAATAAGCCTTTAGGTAGGTCTAAAAGACATTTATTGAATCTAATAAATCTATATTTAAACTTAAATATGTTACGAGTATTCTATTATATGCTATCTATATATAAGATCTACTAAGACATTTTCTATATTTGCATGATTCTGAACACAATTATAATGTGTATTAATTTTATAACTTATTGGTATTTCCCTATTTAAAACTGTTGATTAGAAAAAAAAACAAATTAGTTCCCTTTTTGGATAAATGAAAGCAGAACAAGAATTTGAATAACACCGGTAATAAAACAAGTTTTTTATAAACATGGGTCTTCTTTCAAATTTCCCACTTAGCGTAACATAATTTTTTTTATACCTTAAATTTTAAGAGCAAAAGGGAAAGTTGAGTCAGATTGAATTTATTCAACAATTATATTTTGTAATTTTAAATTTTAAGAGGGTATAGTTTAATTTGCTGGTTTCATTATTTAACTGATTCACGTTGTAAGCAAGTGGAATTGTGAGTAAAAATTAGTTCTTTAAATAATAGTTTTAATCAAGTATTCTTTATTAATTATAATTAAATTATCGAATTGTCATCGAAAACAATCGTGTATAGAATATTTCAGCTCAGTTGAGCTTCTTAAAATGCGAGAAAAAGTTTTTACATTTTTATGCTAGACATAGTTACAATGTGAGTAGAAGAAATTCCATTAAAATAAGGTGATGCTCTAAAAAGCTTTTTAAGTTTCGTAATGCAGTTTTAAAAAAATATAAATAAATCATTGTGCATTTTTAAAAATAACAAATACACTGATGTGACAATTAGTTGAAAATTCTTTTATCATAAACTAAATTACTTAAAATTCTCTACTTTTATAAAGTATTTATATATAGATGACTCCTGAATATTTTAGTGATTTACTTTAAAATATTTTATAATTCAACCGAATGAGAAAAATCTGCTTAGTTTTGTATTAAACACACCTTTCCAAAGTAGAATATTTAATATCAGCTCTTACTTCAGTAAAAACGCACGTATATATATTGTACTTTAAAAACATATTCCGAGAGTTTAAATCATCAGAAACACAAAAGAATAAATGGGAGTTCAAAAGAAAAGGATGCATTCATTAATATCTCTTATTAACATGATTAATAGAAACAGAATTTCTTGTTCTGCATATCTTTTAAATTCCATTTCAGATAATTTTAGAACTGTTTTGATATATTTTAAGACAGTTAACATTCACATTTTGTCAATATATTTATCAATTATCACACTAGTACTTATTAAGGCTTTTACTATAATACATTCAAAAAGGAATTGCTTCACAAATAAACAGAGAATTCAAACTTAAATCTGGGTTAACGAAAATCGACACTATGAAGATGAACTATGTGAAAATTATATTCTTATCATGGTTGATAATGTTTTACATATTGGTAAAGTTAATCATAAATAAGCAAACTACGAGTAGGTCTTTTTTATTTATATATATTTTTTTTAAATTTAATAGTTATGTAATGGGAGGACATTGAATGGGGTTTCAGTTTGGTAATTTTCCTAATCAGAGTTTATTTCACACTGAAAATAAAAGTAATAATTATTCTATTTTAAACAAGAGTCTTTTTTGACGAGTTTGAGAGAAGAATGATTTTATGTAAAGCAGTTTTTTAAAAAAAGGATGGTTCTGACAAACGTGATTATTTTGAGATAATTAGGTATCTGTTTTTAAATATATTGTAAGAATCTCTAGAAGTTTCACCCAAAAGGTAAATGGGCCCTAGGTCAATGGTCTCCATACTGTTTTGATCTTGTACAGCTAAAACGAAAATATTCATAGCACTCCAATTAATATATACTTAAATAATGAACCTATTTCTTTCACTTATACTCAAATATTGCACTACGTAGTCCATGGGGTCCGCGTACCCTACTTTGGTGACCACTGCTCTAGGAGACGGAAATAAACTGTTAGAACTGTTCTTAATGATCCAAATTAGGGAAAAAATTTATAAAAGATTCATTTGAAACGAGGAAGTATGCTCTTGATCTACATAACGCACAGCCAGAGATGACCTTAACCTAAAATTTTTCAAATTGTTTGACTTACAAATGTTATTGAGATAATTAAATACATACAAAAGTCGAAAATGATTGTGATTCTAACAACAAATCTGCTAACGTTTCTTTAGTATCAGAAAATAGTTTTTTTATACAATCACGAATTTGCAGCAGTTTAAAATAATTAGTCACATCCCAATAGTAGGTGAAGCTGTTTATTCTCCTATAAATTTTAAACCTATTTATAATCAGTTTTATTACTATAACTCACAAGCTGAAAATTTCAAGCTTGTTGAGTCTTTCATGGCAAAACCTCTTTAATTAATAAATATCTTTGATTTAAGTGAGAGGTTAAATTACAGAAATATAACAACAAAAAATCTATAAATGTGATATTTTGGATGATGTTTCATCATGAAACTAATGTAGTAAAAATATAAGGTGAAATTATTGTACTAAGAATATAAGAATTTGGATTTTTTAAATTTCCATCAAATTAGTAGTAATAAAAAGATGTAAAGAGTGCATTTTTATTTAAACAGCTACTACATATTACCCGTTATCATTGAACAGTATGGCGCTTGCCGAATTACAGAGTCTAAAATTATGTAATTCAATAACATTTTGTTTTCAATTTCTGTTATATCTATTTAGAAAAAACTAGCCAAATACTTAATAAGGCAGTTTGCACACACACAAACACCATCGTTTTGAACTTCAAAAATGTACTTAGACGTTTTGTGTTTTCTTATACGAAATTATCATGACTTAAATGTTCTTTAACTAAGAAAGAATTTTTTATACGAAATTTAGACAATTTATTTAAGGCAATCTAATCTGTCTTAAATAATATGTGACACAAGTCCGGGGTTCATAACCCTGGACTGGGCAAGGTAAACACAGTCTTCCATCATATCTTTCAGGGGGTCGATAAATGAGTGCCAAGCATCTAATGTTTCCTTTTATTTTAAGTATATGCAATAAATTACAGTCACATGAAGTATAATATAACAAATGAAAAACTTACAGTATGAACATGATATAGTTTACTGCGTAAAATTCAAGATCTTTCGAAAGGTTCAATCCAAATACTGAAGTAATCCAAAGTATTATATATTTTTCTAATTTTTTTTAAAATTCAGTAAATATATCAACAGTTTCAAAGAAGTAAAAATTTCACTTGAGGTTCATTCTAAAATATTTACATTTAATATTAAGAAAGCAGAAATATAAAACTTTTTTACACAAGTTTTTATTCAAAGCAAAGTAATAAAAATACTAGAATATATATGGATATGAAGTTAAACACTTTCTCCATACTTCTATAAAGTGCTTTTTGTCTAACATAAAGCAAGGCTTGAACATACTTTGGAATTTTAAAAAAAATCACAAATATGTGTTTTTTAGAAGTGATTTCTCCCACCGACAAAAAATTGAGACCAAAAAGGCAATGTTTTGTTTGAAAGGAAACTTTTGAATGTGAAAATAAACGATTTTGGAAAACTGGTGGAAAAGAAACTGTATTTTTGTCCCGATTACGATGTTGGACTATGCTTGACTCTCTGTTTTAAAATTTACTAAATTTTAAAATTTGCCAAAAGTTAACTGTATAAAAGTACAATATTATCTTTTTAAATCTGATATACATTTGTAAAACGTTCGCTTATTTCTTCGGAAGAAAACCAACTCTAAGGAAAATATATTTTTCAATAAAAATAAAAATTAGCACATAATTCTTTAAATTCAATATTTATAACATTTCTGACTACTGTTTTGAGTTTATATAATTGATTTCATCTTAAAAATGTTTACAACAATATGCTTATTTTTTGACATGATATGATAGAAAAAAGAAACTGTTAAGATAAGTCACTTCATATACTTCGAATTCTATTCAGACAATGAAATTGAGCTTTTCGACGAATAATTTAAATTTTGCTTTTTCAATGAACACTCAGACTGTATCTATGGCAACAAAATAACTTATAACCATATCATGCAAGAATTTGGGAATGATTATGAAGAACAACAATGCTTTATACCCTTTTTTAAAAAAATAGGAGTTGGAATATTTCTAAGGTTTGAAAATATTGCGTTTCAATCCAAAATAAGAATAAAGTTTGAAAAAATTATTTTTACATGTTGACATTTTTTTAAAAAAATAATGTTTACATTTTGACATATACAAAAAAATAATTTAAAATAAATTGGGTATTTAAATTTAATTTAATATAAGAATCATTCGCGAAATAAGATTATCCTTAATTTACTTAGCAATAAAAATCAGAAGTATTAAAACAAGTCAGAAGTTCCTGAAATATTTGGAAAGAAATCAAACAGAAGTTCACAATATGCCTAAAATTATTGAAATGTAAAACTGAAAAAGGTAACCAGGTAACTAATGAAGGAAATTGTGTACTGTATTGAAAGGACAATTAATACGATACAAACTATAGCTATCGTACCATCTGTATACCGTGTTTAAATTTAATAAAGTTTACAAAAAGAAAGAATGGGAAAATTTTAATAAAGAATGTAAAATTAAATGATTTATCGTTTAAATTATATACCATAAAAACCGGTATATTAGACGCACTTATGCTTTCAAGCTGCGTTTTTTAGTTTTTAGGTATATTCGCCGTATAACGCGCATCCCCTTTTTTACTACCATCCATGCTACTGCGGCTCTTTTTTACGAAGAAACCTGAAATGTAAGTATACAATGCTGTTATGTTTTGAAGTCATTAATTTGAGGCAATATCCCAAGATTTTCAAAAAATTGTATACTTCTAGAACTACAGCACTATTAGTTCATAAGAAGTAAGTCATTTCTTTTAAATAAACAACATTTCGATAGATGTAGAAGTCTACTTTTTTGTAATGCAAAGGCTGGGTGGCGTGGTTGGTTTGTCGCTGGCCTTCTGCACCCAAAGTTGCGGGTTCGACCCCGGCCCAAGTTGGTGGATTTTCATGATGCAGAAAATCGACAGCGGCCATGTCGTATGATTACGCGGCATGTAAAAGATCTCTAGAGCGTCTGTTTGGCTTGGATGCTATCGGTAAAATTAAATCCTGGTACAGGTTCGCATCGTCAAAATCTCAGGTGTCTCCCTGTGTGGAGGAAATTGGGTGTCAAAATTGCTTGCTGTAATTGGTATCGTCTAAATGATGCAGCGCTAATACGTGATACCAGCTCCTGGGGAATGTACTAGGTCTGCAAAGGTTTAAAATACCAAGAGAGAGATTAATAAGTATGATCAAAACTGAGAAGGACTGAAATTGCAAAATAACCAGACAATAGAATTTAAAAGGAAATATGAAAAATTAAAATAATAGAGTTAAATATAAAAAATATAAAAGAAAGGATGCTGCAGTATTATAAACATTGCTGACTTAGGACAGCTTATATATAAATAATTTGTATAAAATTGAAGTTGAACATGTTTTGTGGCCTCCAACCTTTTCCCTTTCTGTTAATAATACTGAGCAAAAACCTATTGAAAATAATGGATAGAAAATCTAAATCCATTACGAGAAAAAAGTAACTTACCTAAAAATTGCATTAAAAAATGCAGAGCCCGCGATAAATCTGAGTACAATAAACAAATTATTGCCAGATTCTGGATCCAAATGCAAATTCAAAGCACAGGAATAGTTGAAAAGTAGCACTTAGTAAAAGTGGGAAGAGAATAGAAATAATAAATTAAGAATTGTAAATATACTTCCATTATCCTAGGGACACTAAAATTATATATGATTTAAATAATAATAATAATAATAATATATATAATTGAGCCTCAAAAAATTTTTTAATGAAAATTTAAATAATACTCAAACATTTAATACAAATTTATTAAATATTTATCATAGGAAGGAAAAAATGCATTTTTTATAATAATAGTTATTCTCTCTCACTGTTATAAATCATTAGTTTCTTATAGATATATATACTTTTGTATTCCCGATGTTCTTAAAAAATTTAATAAGCATCTTTCTCTGAAAGTTAATACCCTTCTATCAATGCATTATTATACAGCAGCATTTGAAGAACATTTCATAACATATTCATTTTCAATGCATAATTAGTCTTCATCAAGTATTAAGCATTCAAGCAAAACTAAAACAATTCAATAATAACAAACATCCTTTTTTTCAAGGCTTTAGAAATTTCACTCTATCATCTTAATATCCATGAACTGCTCAATTGTTTTATTTCAATCAGATTTTGCCGTGAGTAGTCATAGTTGACTATAGAGTTATGATAGCAATGATAAATTTCTATATTCCATCAATCCTTTGTTTTGTAATGAGGCAGATTTGTTTTTCTACGATTCAATTCATTTCATTTGACCTAATACTATTAAATCAATAAGTATATTGCGAGAATAAATGCTCGTTAGGTAATGTAGACTCATTTTGTTCCACAAAAAATATTCACAACACATTCTGTAAAATAAAAAGCTGTGTACGAAGAAAGAGTTATTGGAATTAGATTAAAATTGGGAGATTTGATTCATATGTATTTAAAATAAAATGCTAATAGTATCATACAAATTAAATACTTTATTCCGGAAATTTATCTACTACAAGGTAAAAAATAGTGAATAATGCTTTGGCTCATTTCTGGGCCTGATTTAAGTTGTCTTTTGGCAGGACATTGACTCGTAGATTTGTTAGAGAAAGAGAGATTCCCTCCCGTCACATTGCTTACCATACACGTTCCAATTACAGAATTAGTTATCAAATAAAAGTGAACCGCGTACGAATTCTGAAATGGATGACAACCAGGTAGTTATCCCACCACTGTCATAGACGTCGTCAGACACTACATGTCTTCGCTAGTCATTGGGGCTCAATTCAAAGCGGGTCACATTGTTAAAAACAGTTCCATTCCAGTCCATGAGGTTCCTTATATAATTACTTTCCAACATGGTAAGCATGCCAGACACAGTAAGGAGCAGTTGGCACAAAAGCCTTCGCGCGTGACATTACTCCGTGACTTGTCTTGAGGGACATTTGGGTTTTAACTTACAGCCGTGCTTCTATACAGCACCTTTCTCGTTGAACAACTGCTGGGGATATGACAAGCCTAAATATTCTGGATATCGTAGTTCGACTTTCTTCTAGACACTGTATATACTCTCAATGGGCCCCCTCCCATATTGGATTGAATGGTAACGAGATAGCCGATAGTTTGGCCAAGTCATCCACTGCTGACACATTGCTGGGTGACACTTGTATAACTTTTGCTGAACTCTCCTCTATGAAAAGGATAGAATTGAATGCATTTTGGAGAATACCCTCTGCTCACCTTTGGTATTCTGGGGAAAAACCTCGTTGGAGTCACCAACTAATATTCCTAGGGATCAGCGGACGGCTCTGATGCGCTTTTTTTGTGGCCACATAAAATCTCTTACTTTTCAACAGGGCCGGAAAGTCTTTCCAGAGTGTCATAGGTGCGAGGCTGATCAGGCCTCTCCCAGTCATTTTCTGAATTGTTTGAGTTTTACATATGACGAGGTTTTAGGAAATCCTATTTTATTTCTGAATTTTTTGGAGATTTTTGGTTTTATGGAGATGATGTGTGTAGCTGAGTGCACGAAACCATCTGGGGTAAGAAACAACAACAACACTCCTGTTTGAGAAGTTATTGCAGCCACTGGTGTTTCGTTACATGTCGGATTGTTGATAAGAACGCATCAGGGACTGGGAGTGTCGAACGGGCAATCAGTTTTATCCTATCAGCATTCTTTCGTCGCTCTCAGTAGACCGCTGCCTTCTTGCTGATATGTATGACCGTGGTGTTGTGAATCTGTGCTTTTAAAGACTGTTAGAGCCAAATTTCTCGAAGATATTACATAATTTTAAAACAACGTTATTTTGCTTTACGGATTTTTGATTAATAGATCGTCTGTTAAAGGTAATAATGAAAAAGGGTATTTAATAATCGCGTTCAACTCACGATAATAAAAAGCAAACGTATATGACTCCAGTACCTCGGTTGGTTTGCGATTATTTATCCTGCTAAGTGCCACTTGTGAAGCATAATGTGACTGTGTTTGACTTTTAGTACCTTTTTTAAAAAACTTTTAAGCATAGTAGTTTATGGTCTCGTGCTTCACTTTATCGTGCTATCGTAGCGAGATGTCCTCAATGCCACTAGGTGAGAATCTCCCGAGTCAGGGAATGAGTGATGCGGGAGGAGAGAGTGTTGTGTTTCAACAAGTACAGCCAGAAAAAGTTCTTTTAGTGTATGTTTTAATTTAAAAAATTTCGTTGACGTACCTGCCCTACAGATTGCCCAATTATCTCAAATCTTTCATTTTTCCTTCTATTTGATGATTTCTTCTAAGTCTACTGGGATATAGTAGTACCTAATACGTATTCTACAGTATTCAAAAACTTTAATATGTTTCCTGGCTCGTTGAAATATTCTATTGGTTGAACTGTTATTCCAAATCCTGCTCCGAATTAAGTAATGAAAAATGTTGGGAATCATTGTGACTAAACTGTGTTCACGTAGTTTTCAGGAGCTGAATCATTTAGAGATATTATAAAAGTTTAAACAACTTTATATTCGTCTCAATAAAAAATATCAATAAAGTAATTATACGTTCGGAGCAATTTATGTAACTGAACGTTAATTAAAAAATATATAAAATGTACTTAGCTATCACGGAAATTTCTGTGCTGTTTCCCAAATCGCGTTTGAAATCTTCTGGTAAATACAACCAGGCATATTGGATCAGTTGTTCAATACGTTTATTAGGTACTTATCACTGTATTAACATACATCAGCAATTTTTCAGCGCATACTCTGATTTGCTTCCTCTCTGATTTCAAAAATATTCAAATATTATTTTGACTATTTATACATACCGTAGCTTCCTTTTATGGTGATATTCTTAAATTAAACTACGTCATTAAGAAATTAATTAAATGGAAAATGCGCAAGAATGGTTCATCCATTCTTACCAACATTGTCGAATATTAGAAGCTTTCCGACCTAAATGTCAAGCAATCTCCGTTTTGAACATTTTACTTCCTTTAGTCTAATTGTATGTCCTCTCTAGATATCAACATGTACTCATACTGTTCGAGAATACATCTGTGAAGCATTTGTATAATCCATATAACCCGGCGGAATCATAATCCCATGAAGTAATGCCACATCATTTAAATATTCTCTGTTTTGCAATCTGTCAGTTTACTCCACTGTATTGCGCTGGAGTTTCCAGATTATCAGAAATTAACAACTAAAAATTGATAACTTGCGTACTTTATTATAGGTTTGGTATACCATCAGGTTACTCCACTGCCATACGTTGGAGCTTCCAAATTATCTGACATTGGCAGCTAAAAGCTGATAATTTGCGTATGATATTACAAGTTATGTCCATACTCAATTTTGTCCTATTCGAAAAAGTCTTTCTCTGCTCTTCGTTTTTTACGTTTTTGCATTTTTTACTCTTAAGTGTTAGTGTATGAATTTTTGTACCTCATTTCACTTGGCTAAGAGTTAAGCTCTTAGTTAATTTATGATTCAAAAACAAGCTTTTTTTCAGGAAATAATTGCTTTACTATTGCATAACAGATGTAAGCACAATAAATGCTTTGTAGATTGGTAAAATTTTTACTCAAACAATTTGGAAACTTTAGTTATTTTTAAATTTAGTAAAAATATTTAAGAGTTTCATTCGAAATATTTATTGAAGCAAAATATATAAGGGGATGTAATAATACATTTATATCTTGACTCTCAAATACTTATTTTCAAATAATTTGTTGTAAATAATTTCATCCTCTTTACACAAAAATTGGTGAAAATTTTAATTTTAACAGAAAATACTGCAACTATTTCTGCTTCGTTCTTTATTTTAAATTTTTGCTCTATAGGTAAATTAATATTTCAGCCGGTTAAAGTTATGATGATGTTGGTGCGTATTAAGGGTGAGTTTTTTCATAAGTGTAAATTAAACATGGAAAGGGACATTTTAGAGAAACATTGTTAATCTTGTAGCTTTGAAACTTTAAATACATATTAATATTACATAGATAAATATTTTAGTGAAAGACAAAAGTTAAAAAATAACCAAAAAACTTAAGGTTTAAGATACACACAAATTTTCCTCACATAAATTTTTTTTAGGAAAAAAACTAATTTAAACTTTAAGAAATACTATCATCAAAATAATAATAATACAGTAACAGTTCTGAAAACAATTGGTGATTGTGCTCTCAAACATTTTTTTTTAAAAAAAGACTTTTTAAACATAGTCATTTTATTATTAAGGTAATAAGGAAAATGCTTTGTAATATTTTTTGAGGCAGCAGCTATATACATAAACAGTTCCTGTCTAAAAATACTGTAACAAAAAAGTATAGACTGTTCAAATTTTTTTTATGTAGAAGTAAGACATTATTCCAATGCATGTTAATTTTTGTTTTCTTCGAATATTTTTAAAGATACTAATATTTCTAATATTCTGTAAACTTTTATCTGAAGTAAAAGTTTTATTTATTGGTACAAAATATTATTCAGCTCATAAATAATAGTAGGAATACTAATTATGTAATATACATTGCAAAATAATTTTTCCATTTTATTCGAAAGCCGGCAATAATATACACATATTACATAAACATTTATTTTTCTTAAATACAGTAAAACAACTATGTAAAAAATAGAATTGTTCCAAAGATAGTTCCAAATATATAATTATACATAGTTCCAATCGTTCCAAAAATCGAATTCAAAAAGCGCTTATGGTAATGCAAAATAAGTATTGTTATCAAGTTAATTTTCAAGACAAAGTTTAAATTTATTGAATATATAATCTGCATAGTAAATGTTCTTATTTTCATTTCATAATACGAAAAAATTTTATTCATCTAATTACCATTCGATTTTTATACAATTTAATACTCGGAAGCAATGTCAAACTTATTAGAAAGAACAAAATCGCTATCAAATTTATCAATATCACAAAATTACTTCCGCTATTATTATGTGCTTCCGTTTTCCTTAACTTTCCAAAAATATGTTTTTTTACTATGAGTCGCCTTATAAATCATGCCAATCGGAAGAGCTCACGAAAGTCGTAGATGAGTTTTATATCGACAGAATCATACCAATAAACAATTCTGATCACGATCTGAATCGCTCACCATAAATGATTTTCCTTCATCATTGCTGTCCATAAGCTTTGTTTCAGTAAATTGCATGTTTTGTTTCTTCGCATTTTTAAGGATCTAGTGACTCTCCTTTGCATGTTTATATAGTTTTCTTAGCTGTTCCTTTTCTTTTACTGTACAAAACTAGAACAGGACTTAAATTCAATTTTTTTTTAGTTTGGTATATCAACTTTATCTAAAGTATGCCCTCGTTCTCAGATTTTTATTTTCTATTATGTTCTCAATTTAGTATCGATAAAAAATTTGGGTAGACATGAAAGAAGTGTAAAAAGAAGTTATAAAATTCTGTGATATTAAAAAAAAAATATTTTGGTCATGTCTAAATTGTAATCGTAGATGTTGGGTTCTTATACTAGAATTGAATCTAAATTTCGAAATTGCGGTTAAACTATTAAGCTTTCTTCGCATTTCGAACTCTGTGGAATTAGTAATTTGGTCAATTCAGTATGAAAAGGAAAGCTTTTGATTTTAAAATGAAACCATATTATGTATGTTGTAGAGATTCATAATTCACAAAAAAAAAAAAATTTATTCTTTCAAAAGATTTTAAGCAAGAAACCCGACAAGTCATATATAGTGACCATGTATTGTTGTTGTGTTGATAAAATTGTGTATGAATAAAATAGTTTTATATTATAATAGTATCAATTTATAGTTACATCATTTGATATATTTTTAAATTACTTAATTTATATTTTAATTAATCGATTCATATTTGAATTGGATCAGTTTATACATAAATCAAATAGATAAATATTGTAATTGGTAGCTTAAAATTAAAATTAGTTTCTATCTAATTGCACCATTTATATTTGAATAAGTTGCATCTATATCTCTGAAAAAAATCCAATTTATATAGAATCATATCAATTTTTATATTTAAATAGTATTAATCTGTATATTTAAATCATATTGATTTATAGTGGAAATTCATATTCAAATCAATTACATTCATATTTGAAATAATTTAATTTTTTTTATAAATTCTTAAACAATTTATAATATAACCATCTGAATTTCGATAAAAAAGTACACACAAGAGTGAGAGGGAGTATATTAGAAGTAAGATTGCTCTAAAAGAATAAAATTAACTTGTTGAATTTTGCACACTATAGTTATTTTTTACCCAAGACTTGCAATCGCTTAAAATTATGACGTAGCCCAACTGAAAAGGGTATTACACTAATAATTCCACAATTTGAAGAGAAAGGTGACTGTGCATGCCCTTATACACTATCTGGCCAAAAGTATCCGGGCACTCCTTAAAAAAGTGGTTCTGGCGAGTGACGCAATTTGATACGTAATTGAAAACTATAAAAGTGTTGGTAGTGGTTTGTCAGATTGTATTTATGCGTTTGTGAGGCAATGAGTAAGTCAAAGGAGCTTAGTAAGTTTGATTGTGGCAGTATAGAGTGGGATGCCACCTTTGTAAGAAATCAGTTCATGAGATTGAGGACATTCTACAGAAGCCTAAATCCACTGTGAGTGATGTAATTGTGAAGTGGAAACATCGATGCAGTGAAACGGCAGAAAAACGAACCGGTAGGCCGAAAATACTTGGTGAACGCAGCCGCAGAACTTTGAAAAGGGTAGTGAAACAAAATCGCAAGTCCTCGTTGATGGAAATTTCTCAGGAGTTCCAAAGTTCATCAGGAATTAGTGTTAACAGCAGGACTGTCCGTCGAGAGTTCAAAAACTCGGGATTCCATGGTCGTGCAGCCGCTCACAAGCCAAACTTCACTCCACAGAATGCGAAGCATCGATTGCAATGGTGTAGAGCTCACCATGATTGGACTGTGGACATGTGGAAAACTGTTCTTTGGAGTGATGAATCTCGCTTTACAGTCTGGCAGTCGGATGGACGCGTCTGGGTTTGGCGGATGCCCGGCGAACGTTTCTTTAGTGACTGCATTGTGCCGACTGTTAAGTTTGGTGGTGGAAGCATAATGGTGTGGGGGTGTTTCTCGTGGTTTGGCCTGGGTTCGTTAGTTCCTGTGATTGGAAACATGAACTCTGAGATGTATGTGGACATTCTGGACAATGCTGCACTCCCAACTCTATGGCAATATTTCGGGGAAGGCCCATTTCTCTTCCAGCAGGATAACTGCTCCATTCACACATCGAGGCTTGCACAGACGTGGTTTGACGAAATGGGTGTTCAAAAACTGGACTGGCCTTCTCAGAGCCCGATCTAAATCCCATAGAACATTTTTGGGACGAATTAGAGCGCAGATTACGTAGCCAGCCAAATC
The DNA here is from genome assembly GCA_019973975.1 of Trichonephila clavata. Taxonomy (NCBI): domain Eukaryota; kingdom Metazoa; phylum Arthropoda; class Arachnida; order Araneae; family Nephilidae; genus Trichonephila; species Trichonephila clavata. The sequence continues at coordinate 119,796 of BMAO01033940.1, forward strand.
GACCATCCTCACTGCAAGCACTCACTTCAGCTGTGATGGACGCCTGGAAGGCAATTCCTATGGTCACCTATCAAAAATTGGAGGAAAGTCTTCCCAAACGTGTGCAGGCTGTCATCCCTGCAAAAGGGGGACCAACATCATATTAATATGTGCCTTAGGACGCTCTAAGTCCATGCCACTGGGTGTCCGGATACTTTTGGCCAGATAGTGTACAAGGCGTAGAATACTGGGAATGCATGTCATATCGTAAGATCCTTTCAGATGCGCGTGTGGTAACGTGGGAGCACGTCAAAAGGCATCATTAGCATCATGGATGTCTCCAAACGGTATGACTATCAATGCTGCCACGTACTGTGTGCTTGAACTGAGAAAGAATATCAAGAATCGCTGATGTGGCAAGCTGCCAGGCGGGGGTTATCATCTTGCATGATAATAATCGGCCTCATGTAGATGTGGCGTGCCAAACATTGTTACGGCAATTCCACTGTAAGATTTTCGAACATCACACCCCAGACCCCTCGTCGTGTGATTACCACATCTTCGGTCCACTCCAGAAAGCTCTTAAGGGACGGCGATATGACGACTGTAATGAGGTCCAAATTGCTGTTGAAAATTGGTTCCACAACCAACACCGGAGCTTCTTCACCAGGGATGTGGACAACTGGGACACTTTTTCCAACCTACAATGCGACTTTGTCTAGCCTATCTATTACGCGTCTGTATTACTTCTTTCCTTTGTATACCATTTTACATAAATAGCATGAACCATTTATCTAACTGACTGAAAAATCACTTCATTTGGGTGACCCTTATACCTTTAAAACAAATCATGTATATTTTTTAAAAAGTCTTCTCACTACAACAGTAATATTTTCAGTACAGGTACAATTTTTTGACTCGTTAGTCAGACCATCCAACACACTTTTCCCGCTATTTTTTCTTGCTTCTGCAGACTAGGCTGATATGGTATCGCCGATTCGTATGTGTTACGTATAGCAAAACAGAACTCCATAGCCTTTTAAATTATAATTGCTACTGAACACTTGCTGGCTGTTTATTTTGTCCCATATTATAGTCATTGCAGGAACGAAAAGTTATATCTGAGTTTACATCTCACTCTAAATATCTATACCAGGGATGGCGAACCAATGGCACTCGTCACAATATTTTGGGCACACCACCGAACAAAACGGTTTGCATTATAGTTCGAAATGTTTCCGTAATTGATTCATCAATCAAAGAATTTTCAGCGAGATTTTCTCAGTTCAATAAATTGTTGGAAACGCTCAAGTTTATTATGTATCCTGATATGGCTTCATTTGGTAAACTGAACTTGTCCCAATTCGATCGGCTGGAAATTGAAGAATATGAAATGCAACTGATTAATTTCTTGTCTAGTTCAATATGGATTCAAAAACTTATTGAAACAAGAAAAAGTTAGAATTAATTGACACAAAAGGATTAACAAGCATCATACGAAAAATTGCGAGTAACGAAATTTTGGAAACATGGAATTCAATTCTACGCACACTTAACTGTTTGAAGAAGCTGGTTCATATAAATATATATATGCTACTTTAACCATATTTTTCTCTACCTATGCCTGCGAATTATTATTTTCAGAGATTAATAATATTAAAGACTCGCTTAAAAACGTTTGACATGCAGTCCGATAAAAAAGTAACATCTTACAATCCTAATATAAGTTATTGTCATCTGATCTGCAACAACAAAAGTCACACCAACGTTACTTTAATTTGAATTACTCGTATAACAAAAACATTTAATACCTTACAATGCAAAATGTATTTTTTTTTGTAGTCAATAGTTTTGAGTTGTTAGTATTTAGTTTTACTGTTTTCCCAATAATATCACAAGTCAAAATTGTTTTCTGGCATGTCTATACCTCATTAAATATTTCTGTAGAAAAAATGGCACTTTGATCCATAAAAGTTCGCTACCCCTGATCTATATTCTTCTAACATAAAAATCTGACACCCGAGCCTCAAACCATCGGCTTTATGTCTATTATTCTCCTAATGTCAAATCGTGTATCAATTACGTATATGAATCAATTACATTTTTAAGTAAAAGCCGAGACAAAGGAATAAACCTAAATATAAATCTATTTTATTTCCATTGCAGTACTGATTTGCAAACATTCAAACCATACGATATATATAAACAACCATAAAAGTTTCATACACTTAATAAAATATTGATGATTTTCTCCATTGAGTAACAATATTTGATCATATGTGAAATCTTTTTTTTTTTTGACAAAGATGAATTTGCCTGAGAGAAAAGAAATTCAGGATATTCATAAAAAAAATTTTTAATTTTTATTCTCATTAATATCTTAAAATTAACGGCGATAATAAGTTTTTGTTCAAGGAGTGTTGGCATTCAACTTAATTGGAAAGTAGTTTAAAAATTTATTTAAAAAAATTTAAAGAAAAACTATTTCTAAAAATGAATTTACATAGATAAATGAATATAAACATAGTTAAATATAATAACTTTATTGAAAATTTAAATTCTATGTAACATGTAAAACGTTTTTCAAAAGAAAAAGATTTTATCTATATAAATGTAGTGAAACTTCTCTTTAAATTGGCATAGATTTACTAAATGGACAACGTAATTCTTTTTATAAGAATGTTATTACAAGATTACATAGTTCGCACAATAGATTTAGTGACGTAACAGCTAATGTTATACTTGGCATATACAGTCGAACCTCTATATTGGAATTTTTCAATATAGAGAACTTTTTCCTAGAACCAAGAACATTTCACGATTTTCTTCTTAAAATAACCTCCCTATAGCGAAGTACATTTTCTATATAACGGACTTTTTTCTTGTGATTCAATTTTTTTCTCTCTGTTTTTGAAGCATTTCTGGACATTTCGAGTTATTCTCTCTTTTAAAATATTTTATGGGGGTCAAAAATCTTGAATTTGTTTTAATAGGTGCCTAGAATAGAGCTGTAGAATTCTGGGCGTTTCATCCAAGAAGTGAAATATTTAACGCTCACTGTCACTCCAGTTCACTAGAAACATCTTCGATATCTCTTTCCACCCTCACTGGAGATGTCCCATGTCCTTGAACTAGTCTCCGTTCATTTGTAGTGTTGATCAGTCGTACTGGTAACTTCGTTTCTAGTAGTTTCGTTTCTTCAAAGCGTAAGTGCTTGAGCATCAAAGAAAATAAATTTAATTCTTCAGGAAGTGGATAAAGGTTTCAAGAAAAAGGATATTGCTTTAAAATTTGGTATTCCTCTAAGCAGCTTATCAACTATTATAAAAAACCGAGATAAGCTACAAAATTTTGATACATCGAATTCTTGTTCAAAACGCTTAAGTGTTGAACAAGTTGAAGATGTTGACGAGGCAGTTTTGAAGTGGATACATACAATGCGAAATAAAAATATTTCGATCTCTGGACCTTTCGTCAAAGAGAAAGATTTTCAATTTGCGAAGATATTGGGATGCGACCATTTTCTAGGTAGAATATGGTCGTATTTATTAAATTTTTCTAGCCAATGGATGGCTAGAAAAATTTAAGAAAAGACACGGAAAAATACGCCTGAAGGGACTTTTAGTCAGTTGCAAAAATGTGAGGCGTATTATGAAAAAGCATTCTTTCAAACAAAATTAACAGATTTTATGAGTAATTAAATTTAAGGACGAATGTGTATTATATGTTTAGAAATTCTAGTTATAAAATAATGTATTTTTGAAATTACTTGTATGCTTTAATTTAGAAAATGTACTTAAAATTCATCAAATTTAATGTAAAATTATTTTCTTAGTTTTGAAAGTATAGTGCATTTCTCGACATCCTTTTTTCTTGTTTTCTTTGCAGTTTCTCTTTCTCTTCTTTTTTTATGATGGTTAGATATATAATATAAATAGATATTAATTTACAAAAAGGTGTGAATAATTACTTTTTTTACTAAACACTGCTTTAGAATTTAAAATTTGATTTATGTGGTTTATAACGTTAACTGAAAGATAAACCTCTATATAACGAACTTTTTTTAAGGATTTAGCGACTTCGTTATATAGAGGTCCGGACTGTATATTCAAAACTTTCATAAAATAAATATTACAGAACTGGGTGTGTGGTCGCCTCTTTTCTATTTTAAATATTTTTAATATTTATATTGAAACCAATAATTTTATAAAACAAAATTTGCTTTAATAAGTTATTTCATTTGCTTAACTATACATCTGTATGATGGAAATGGTGTCAATATTTCAGAAATAAGAACAAATAATGCAATTAATTATTATCTAATAAAATAGATATTACATGAATATCATCGATTAAATCGCATATCTCTAAAGAAAGTTTGTTATTTGTACAACTTTTCTAGTTGATAATGGGAAGCTCTTACAGAAATATTTTGAACCTGAATCCAGTCTAAGCACTCCTGACAACTGTAACTTAACACCGAGCTTACAATTTATAAGGAATACTGTATTCTTTTTTCTATTTTGTCGTCCTTCACAATACGCTTAATATTCATTTCTACTTATACATGCATTGGTATTTGTAAGGTTATATATTCGAAACGTGATTTTTCAGAAAAACTAAATCTTGTAAAGCTTAATTATCCTTTCGCTTACCTGTAACAAGGTAGAATTTTTACATCGTATTAACCTTTATGGTAATCTAATTCCTAAGCCTAACTGAATTTGGAATAAAGTATCTTATGCAAAACTAAACACAGGCACAATTCTAAGCTTATTTATTTGTTTTCTTTTGTCCATACATTTACATTAATACAACTTCCGTATTCTTGTCTGTTGCAAGATATTCGTATTATCAGGAGATTGTTAAAATCTTTATAAATTTCATCTTACACAGTTTTCTAATAAATGTTTTGTTCCATTTATATATAATTTCTAGAATGAAATTTAAATTTGCAACTAAACCTTCAAATTAATTTTATGTATGTTGATCATTGAAATTTAATTTGAGGTTTTTATAATTGCAATTTTTTTTAACTACTCAAGACTGGAAAACGAAATGAATTGATAAATTCTTGTAATAATTATCTTGTAACGATTAGTACAATGCGGTGATTACTTCCTTCTAGACAGAAAAAGAATTATTTGTTATTTTCTTTCAGAATATTACTTGAGCGACTTAAACTTAACTTCCATAGACTTAACTTTTTAAATAATACACTTCATAAAAAAGGATGCTTGTGTCAAATTAAAAACACGTCTGGAAATTTTAACAACAAAAAAAAATTACGTTTTAAGAGGAAATCTATTTCATTCTAGTTCTGTTAAGTTTTAAAGTAAATGTACACATTGAATGTTCGATAAATTTCAGATATGCGCTTCAGCATCTATAAAAATAATTGGAATAATTTTTTTTAGTAAATTTTGTATAACATTGCAAAAAAACAATAATTAAAGTCTTATAACTTCTATTGAAGGATCAATGTGAACTTTTGTGTTTACAATTCACATTTAATACACAAGGATGCATCAAAGTATTCCTTTTTGCATACAAATATTTGTTTATTATTACATTTTCCATATCACACCCACACGTCGAATTTTAAGCTATCAATACCATGTTGTTTACATACAATAAATTGTGAGACAACATAACCAAAATAATTAGTTTAGCTGCTGAAGTGCATATTTCTAAGACAATGAAATGTATTGGATTCAAATGAAAAGCATCCCCAAAGCTTCTGTGAAATCAAAACTGCTACCTTGAACGATTGTACGCTTAATCTAGATCAAAGTAATATATATATATATATACGTATTTTAGTAAAGTATTCATTCGGAAGCGTTGAATGTCAATCATTTTATCATTGATATCATTTTTAACGTTCTAAAAAGAAATTTGGCCATGACCTTCATTATAAAATTATAGCTCTAATTTCCACATTAGCAAATACTATTGTCAACATTGTGAAGAAGTTACTTAATATTCTTTATTGTTCATTGTTTTAGTCCATGGCACATACTACAAATGTTTTGAAATGTGCGAATTCTTTGTCGAGATATTCATACCAACCAAAGAGATGTCTAAGACAATTAGAATTTCAATCTAACCGTAGATCAAGCTAACCGTTATTATGACAGAATTAGATAATATATTTGATGTTTATGTAAGTAAAAAAATAATACCATTATACATTTTAAGGGGACACAGTACAATTCAATTGAAAAAAATCGGTCAAAAAGTCAAATCAATTTTTGAAGTGAAAACTTCTTTAGCGGCGTTGGGCACTTTTTGGTAGGGGAAAATCTTATGGGTTCGCGTCACCGACATGCTCTGACTGGCGCACGCGCAGTGTGCTATTCGCCTCAGACACTTTTTGGATGGGTGAAATCTCGTGCGTTCGCGTCACCGACATGCTTATAGCAGTATATCTGTAGCTAAACAGCTGATGTATAGTGCTATGTATATCTAACGTGACTAGACGTCCCGTTTTGAACGGGACTGTCCCTTTTTATACATACGAGTCCCGGTGTCCCCGAAATGAACTCTGGGACGCAAAATTGTCCCGTTTTCGGAAACCGCCCGAAGCTGTTCGGAAAGCTGTATTGAAACTTGAAGGTCAGACTGTATCGGCTGTTGAAGCTGCAAAAGAAATCAATCAACTAAAAGACAATTTGACTCAGAAACAGACCAATCAGTCTCTTCCATTTACGGCCCGTCAATTAATGGTGAAATCAAAAGATAATGGTACTTATATAGATGAAGAGTTTGTGAAAAGAACGGCTACAGAATTTTATAAATTAAGCCATAAATATCTGGAGCAGTGAGCTTGCTTTCTTACCAAAGTAATGGAGATATTTTATTGGGCAGATTTAAAAAAGATCCCCACATGGGAAGACGTTCAAAAATCTCTGGTCGTATTAATTGAAAATGAGTATATTGACTGTAATAAAGATACAGAAGTTTTTGACGAATTTTCATTAATTTCTAACTACATTACATCTCAAAAAGTAACCGAATAAAAATTATCTAAATGTTTCCACGGAAACTCGTTGGGTAGAAGTATTCAAACACTTTCACGCCAACAATCTACATCACGAAAACATTTCTATTTTATTTGAATATATTTTATGTTTGCCTGCTACAAATGCTCCAGTAGAAAGAGTATTTTCTATGATGAGCAAATTGTGGACATCTGAGAAAACCCAGCTACTAATTTCAGTTCTAAAGGTGATGTTGATAATATTAAGGTGAATATAAAAAAAACGTTCCAAGAGTTTCATTCTTACTTAAATCTTCACTAGCTATATTAAAGCAAATTTGTTCCTTTGATAAATATAAATATAACTAAACATTTGGGGGTATATTTTTTAATTCGTAACTTTTAAACTTTCTGAATAAATAACTTTAAAAAAGCGTTTTTTAATGTATATTGTTAATTGACCTAAACAAAATAATGTCCCGTTTTGAATCAAAGAATAAATGGTCACGTTATGTATATCTTATAAGTGAAATTCAATGGATTTAGTGAAAAGTTCAATGTGCATATACTGTGCATTGCTCGTTGCGTTTCCGAGAATGGGCAATACATATTAATGGTTGCCGTTTATATTTAGCCTGGAAAATCTATGAGACAGATACAACAAATTTTATTCGAAAATTTGATGATTTATACAAAAAAAGGTTCTGAAATACTCGAAAAAAGATTTGGCGAAAAATATGATAATGTACCGATGATTTTAAGTGGAGACTTCAATATTAACTTTGCAGATAATAAAAATCTACCACTAATTGAATTTCTAAATGAAACAATTTAAATATGTCCAATGATTGAAAACTCAGTACTACAAAATGTAAAACGACGATCGATGCGGTTTTTACGCGATACTTAGATAAATTTGAATCAAACATTTTCCCTTTTTTACTTTAGTTACCATAAGCCTATTGTATCTTTTTTTGGAAACAAAATGAAATAATTGAAAGCACAAAAAGTCTAAGTATTGTTGAAATTAATGATGATAATGATGCAAACAATTAAAATAATGTTAAAAATCAAGTACATTGAAATTTAAGTAAATACAAATACTATCCATAAATAATATGATTGTATATCAATTGTTATTTCAATTGAATTGTATAAATATTTTGTCATGATCATGTACAGCCCGTAATATATTTGAATAATAAAAAACCACATAAACATGCATTTAGTTGTTGCTCGGTGTGTTAATAGATGTGAAAACCAGATTGATGTTGATAATTTTAATTCAAACATTAAGAAATTTCAAATTTTAATACTAAAAGTTCTAAGTTTTCACTTCTATCGGCAGTCTCTATAACTGCCAACTTTTTTTTTATTCAGCTTAAACTATTCTGTGTATATTTTTATAATCTCACAAAATTTGAAAACTCCGAGTTAAAAAAAAACCAGAATGATGATTTATGCTCCTTTTTATTCATATCGAAAATCAAATAAAAATTTTAAACTGATTTATCTCGGAAAGAAAAAAAATTATTTTAGTTTTTCTTCATTTCAAATGTTAAGGCTTTCTCTATTGTGCCAAATGCTTTTTGTATTTTTAAACACTTTTTATTAATACATGTAGCAAAATTTTGCATGCATTAAAATTAAATCAATTTTTTTTCAAAGTTGAATTTAAAATTTATACATCATTTAATGAATTTTCAACAAGAATTCGTAAAAAAAAAATATTTTTTGCAAATATCAATCACGTTAGCACAACGTCCATATCATCTTTTGTTATATATAATTAGAAGTTAAACATGGTTCCATCTATTGTTATACATTTTCTTGTAAATCAAATTTCATGAGTATCATCAATCATTGTAGGAATAGCATTTTAAAATCACTTTCATGGATTTTTAATATTTTCTCTAAAAAATTAAATGGTCAGTTTTTTTAGCATAAAAGCTATATGTTACATAATACAAATACATAGGAGGCAACCGAAAAATTTGTGAAAACCATTAAATCAAATAGACTTATTTTATCACTTGCACTACGCCCTCTTAAAAATTACAGAAATAGGAGATTTATTAATATGCAAGTGTACAAACCCATTGTATATAAAAATATTAATCCAAAATAACATATCAATACAATTTATTTGTAAAAATCATTACAATATTGAAAAAAATGTTGTAGTTATATTTCAAGCATGCAACTAATGATGACATCGGATAAAGAATCATTATATGTGCTCAAAACGTTTCGACAAATGTAATAAATACAAAAATTGTATGTATATCAAGAAAAAAGAATAAATGCTCTTATCAGTTTTATATGCAATTACAGGCCTATTTTAATGCAGAGTTGTTTTGAAAAAGAAACCGTTTCATTTTATTTGAATTGTTACAGTTAAATATTTATTCATTGGTCACACACACACACACAGTTTAATTTTACTTCAAGATATTGGTCTTGATTTCTCTAGAAAACCAGCAGCTTAAGCATTCAGAAATGTATATTTCTTAATATTCGTCTCATCAAAATTCAAAAATATTTACCACTTAACTTTTATTTTGACTATTATATCTTACTAAATCTTCCAAGCGTAAATTTCAATTTTTCCCTTTCACATCCATTCGCAAATAACTTTTTGAAATTCAATAAACTTCAGTCATGTATATTTTTTAAAAATAGTTTCGCATTTGCTCATTTTAGGTATAAACGGTAATAAAAGTAAATATTTGCTGTATTTTGCTTGCAACATCTATTTAACGAAAAAAAATTAATAAAATTGAAGCTTTTCTTATGCTTTTGTTTTCTTATGCCTCAATGCATTCCACTTCTGAGTTCAGTGAAATTTATTTTTTGATAATAAACAACAGACAGCTACCAGACAGAAAAAATTGCAAACCTTCAAGAACCTTGCATCTCTTTTTGGTCAGCAATGTACTGTAAGATATCTTGCAACAACTGAAAACAAAAACAAATCAAGGAATTGACTTTTGTGATAAGTTCCAAAAAGAACTAACCTCAAAGTGATTTCATGCGTTTAGGATGAAGGCGCGACCCTAGACATTCTGTAGTGTTCTCGCTTTTGTTTGAAGATCTCATTCTCTCTTGTAAATACCGTGTTGGTTAACCGAGTACATTTCAATTTCATGCATTGTTGAATCCAATTACACCATAACCGAACACTCTAGTATACAGAAAATGTTATAAGAAAGTATTCGGTGACTGAGACCAAGTTTTGAAATGCATCACAGTTCATCTTAAAACAGTGGTTGATTGATTGATTTCTTATTAATTTCGTACTACAAAACAACACAAGGGCTAACCTAAACAGTAATGTAGCAAATTACATTTTTGCTAAGCTAGATAGTTGTAGTTCTAAGAATAATTATCATGTAGTTGTGTAGCATGTTGATTGACATTTAATTCAGTCGAAGAATAACGACATTATTTTACATGATAATGAAATGATGTTATTGACAGTAATTAACCAACTTTGAAGCTACGTTTCTTAAAAATATTAGTTGAATTAACGTCAGTTAAGACAGGGGTGTCTAAACTTTTTGGCTAGAGTGCCACTAACTGTTAAAAAAAGATTACGCGTGCCTCTTATAACTTTTCCAACCAACAAACAAAAGACGATGTAACGGTGAAGAATGTTACTTATAAGCTTATAATGGGATTTTAACGTAAATAACACATTTTCTGAAAGCAAGTCTAAGTAGTGGAAATTTGAAATAATATAATAAAAAGTACTACCTTTTTTTTTTTAGGTTTTATTGTTAATAAATTTTTTGCATGTTCAATCAGTTAAGTTAGGTATAAAATAAAAATGAGTAACTTGAAACAATTATTTCTAAATAATTATTAAGCAGTTAGTACTTACATAGTGTGGCTTTTGAATTTGTAGTTTTTTTATCATGTCAGTTATATATTAGGATTACCTCTAAAAAATTCTTGCAAAATCAGTTTGTTTTAACTGTAGATCTGCTAGTGTTGGACGATATTTTGATTTTATGTTCATAGTAGGAAGCATTTGCTCAAAAACAATTTCCGATGGGTTTCTTTTTTCTTGTCTGATACAATCATATTTTAATAAAATTGTATAAAAAAAATGTTATTTATTATTATTATTTTTAATTTTCTAATTTTCAATAAGTTTTCGCGTGCCACTGTTATAACTCCACCAAGCCACACTATAATATACGTGCCACAGATTGGTCACCCCTAAGTTATGAGGTAGATGAGAATTGTGTCACAACACACACAATCCTCGTAATCTTTGAGCTACTGACAAACTGAAGTTGAGGACGCTTTCACATGGCATGAGGATATAGCATGCAGCAGCTCCCCTTATACCTTACGATAGAACTTAAGTGGATATAAGATCATCACTAAGGGCAACGAAATTCACAACCATGACAATCCGACAAAACACAGCCATTGGTTCTTAAGAAATGTAATGATAAAACTCGAAAAATATTGATTGGATTAATTTTTTGGTTAGATTATATCTTAATAAATCTTCCCTAAGTGAGTTAAAGATGAACATTTCTAAAAATTGGAATTATGTATTTGATAGTATCTTAGAAAAAATGTTTATGATTTGGTACACTGTCGGCGCTTTTACCTAACTGCTACAATACAATTAAGGTATAATAAAACCGCCATTTTCTTAAAAATATTTAAACAAAAATGTAACTCGGACATTACTATTGTCTGTCATTCTAAAATAATAATTGGTCTAATCCGTTCTATTGTATTTTATAAATGTACGAAATCTATATAATATTAAGCGTATACACGCGGTTTAACAAAAGTATACTTACAAAAAGAAAGGGAATTAATAAGAAACTTAATGAAGTGTTAAATATAAATGTAGTTCTGTCATTTTTATATTTGAGAATAAATTTTGATCTTAGTGACAACTTTGGCTGATGTTACATAAAAAGTTGTATTAATTGGATTTACAGAAGTGGCGTTTCTCTGTAAAGGACCAAAAGGTTAATTATTCAGGATCTAGGAGAAAGACTAATCAAAATCAAAATGCGTAAATAACCAAAGGCATAGAGATGTAAATAGTCCAATTTAATACACTAAATATTTTCCCAGAATTCAGAATAATCAAAAATTTGAATATAGGCTGTATAAAAAATAAAAACTCAAACTATCATTTTATATATTTTTAATATCATTTAACGCACAATACATCTACATTATTAAATATAATTTGAGAGTAAACAAAAATATCTATATAAATAAGGTTATTTTCTCACGATCCGCTGAACGCAGAAATGAAAAGATGTGAAAATTCGTAAAATCCATTCTGACCATTTAAATTCACAAAATTAGAATAAGTTAAAAATATATTAATTAAAACAACTTTTTAAAATGAATTTTGGGTCCACCCTTGCAATGGCATTTATCGTGCAGAGATTCCGAAAGATGGCAAATGTGACCTTGTTAAAACCCCTAACGTGTGACTTAATCAGCATGTTCGCAATTATGATGGAAAGACTGTGTATGAAGTGGTGAAAAATAATTTAAAAATGCAAGGAAAAGACAGTTTATTTAAATACCAAAGTCATTTAGTAATCAAATTAAGAAGAAATGGTTTAAAAGCTTGAGACAAAAATAGTTACCGCATCATCTAAAAATCATATGTAATCATTTTTAGATTCCTATGTAGTATCCGACAAGCTTGAATAAGTGCTTTTTAGGTGTTTGATGTTTGGTGTTGTTTGGGGGGTGGCATTAGGGAAAAAAGAAATATAATTACTGAGGAAGAAGAATTAATACATAAAACTAGAGAATTTTTAAAGTTGTTTTTATAGCATTTGCTTTATCTAACTTATAAAAATAATTTTTAATGCGTTTTTTGAAGAATGAAATTTTTGCGATAATTTGAGCACGAAAAACGGGATATCTCCAAAACAATCCAATCAAACTCAATGAAATTTATAACATATATGTTATGGGCCCTTTAAAGTGTAACAAACCGCAGATTTTAAGACATATATATTTAATCACATTATACAGCCATTTTTAGCTTAGAACGTGCAATAGTTTTGATGAAAAATCATAAACATAAAATTTAAATGCTAATAAAATATTTATTTCTTAAAATATTTTTTATCCTGTGGTTTGTGACACTTCAGAGAGATTAAGAAGTATATCAATGAAGTTAAAATTGCATAATGTGCAATTTATTTTTATTTATGGTGTTTTTCTTAACTTCAAAAATTTTGCTAATGTTTCATAACAATAATTTTATTTTCATAAACAAAGGCTGATACATATTATTTATTTAAAAATTATGACTTTTTAAGCCTATTTATGTTTTTTACAACAATAAATTTATTCTGAAAATCAACTTTTGAAAAATTGGTTTCCGAACCTAGTCGGATGCTTTAATGTTTATTGTTTCAACGTATTTTTCAAAATGGAATTCATTACTACTGAAAGCAGGTGTGAGCAATAACATAAACAGACAAACAAAAATGCCCGGAACTTCCTGCTTTGTATATTAGATATTTGGATTTAGTAACTGCACTGTTTATAATATAATGTAGGAAATAAAAGTTATCACGAAAGAATCACAGCTAAAAAACTGGCTCACATAACAAATTAAAATTTAATGTTCAGCTATCAGTCAAGTAGGAAGCAACTCATGATGCAAACATTTTTCAAATAAAAAAAAAAGACAAAATAGCAGATATATAACCATCAGTCAAATTTCAGACTTTAATTTGCGAGTCATGCAGAGTAAAATAAATATGAAAATGACAGGATATTGAGTTATCATTCTTGTTGAAAAGACCTGTCTAATACGGAAGCATGAGAACACGATTTTCAATACTTATAATAATGTGTGGAATCGTTCCTTTTACACATTTACTCGGAGAATGATAAATACATTTACTTACATCGATGTACAAAACAATAATCATTAATGTGGAAAACGTTAAGCAGTCCTAAATTTGGTTCTAAACTAAGTTTATGACTGAAATTACAAATTATTTTACGTAAATTTTCTGTAAATGAGTTTCTTTATTAATATCATATAAGCTCGTAAAATAATTTTTTTATTGTATTGTAAGTAAAAAATAATAGATTACTGTTACCGATAACTATTGCCAATGTTATATTGGATGTAATTAACTTATTTTAAAGTAATACCAAAAATTTCAGAAGAATATTTGTATTGATAGTATTATAAAAATGTTAAGAATTTTAGTAAAAATACTAGAGAATACTAGAAAAAATATAGATAATATAAATTAATATCTTTTCTTTTTTATAATTTAGACATATATACTCAGTTATGAATTGGTACTATATCTTTTTATATATTATTAAAATTAGTGATATTTAATCATGTTAAAATTTGATTATCAATACAAATATTTTACTTAGTGCCTGGTCCTGTAAAATACTTGAACTTACGAATTTCAAAACCATTTAAAATATTCATCATCCACTGTTTGATATTCTCAAAAATTCAAGAAACCAATAAATTATCAACACCTTTAAAAAATAAATCCTTTTTACTATTATCTTATGGATATTGCTTAATTTGTTTAAATTTATCGATAACCGATTTAAATCTAGAACTTTCATAATACATTACCTAAAGGTTTTATAAATTTGAATTAATTTAAACATGCTTATCCACCAATCGTATCATATGAGTTGTATAAATCATATGTAAAATTAAATTTAGAGAATTGTATGGATATGAGTTGATGAAATCTTTTATACATTTAAATTTAATTTAAATAAATCTGAATTCTATTTTTATAGATTTGTTTTTTTTTTATTTTATTTATTTTTTTATTTATTTTTGCTTACGTAAAAGTAGACTTGTCATATATGGGGCTTCAACGCAGATTTTTTTAGGATTATTTAAGAATTTGAGCAGTTTACTGGATCCTTATACTTTGTTTATTCGGCTGTATTTTACATTAGACATGACGCTTTCAGAAATGATATGTTTATTTTAATACATTAAATTTCACAACGAAAGAATTCTGAATTAATTTTGGCATTTAGCAGATGTTTAACAGTGGATACTGAAAGTTAACAATGTTCTGCAGACCCAAACGCGTTTCCAGTAATTGGAAAAAAAAACTCTCTTACAGCTGCAGATGTCCCAGGCAAAGACACGGCAAACTCGACCATTTTAGATATATTGCGGCATGAAGTATAAGCCTTTTAGAAAACAATTTAAGAGTTGTATTTTAATCTCTTCAATAGTATCTGGCACATTTTCAGTATAACTTGAATCACAACAACCCTGTGGTTTTGAATTATCCGGTTCAACACACACACACACACACAATGAACGTTTATATTAAATAGGGAATATATATTATGAAATCTTTTATAATTTCGTGTACAACTTGTGCTTTTTCTGCTAAATTAAATCAGGCAATTTCATTTCTTAAATTTATTCACTGAAACTTACAAACGTTTTTCAAGACTCGTTCTTCACAACTCTTAATTTTATTAGGTTCTAGAATTATAAAAATTGTCTACTCTTGAGAAGAATTAATATTCCTGGGCATCCTTGTTTTCTTTTGTAATGTATAACAATATTTTCGTAGAAGATAGCATAACTTTGTGGGATTTTCTTTGCTGAAATTCAATTAATTCAGTTATTTATGTGACAAAATTAGCTTCAAATTTCAGAACTACGTATATGTCGAAAATATATATCGGTCTAAAATTTTAAGAAATTCCCCATTGGTTTTAACATTTTTAAAATCCGGAACATTCTTGCAACCGTGGACATTACTACAAAGAACACTATAAAACAAGGATGGTTGGCTAATCCCGCGCGCGCGCGCGGAGGCATGGTAAGCGTACGTAAACTCTTCTTTTAGATTATCTATTTACTACCAATGTTATAATCTAATTAAATATATCGTTGCCACATAAAGTCATTTTAAATTACAAATTTATGTTTAAATAAGCAAAATATAAAAAGAAAAACAAGTATATTTTTGAATATTCAAGCAATTAAGACACGCAACGCTGAATTATAAAATTGATCACAGTCATATTATGTTTCAATTAACATAATTCTCTTTTCTTTGTGAGTGAGAACATGAAATTACAGTGTATAATTATTAAAATGATAATCCACATATTAATCGCAATCATTCCAAATTAAAAACAAGTTATCACATCAATCTGCATCAAAAGTAATTGAAGTGGGGAAACTTTTTAATAAAGGCGAGCTGACGAAACCCGTGTATTGCGAGGTAAACTCAGCCGATTCAGAGGCTGAGGTGACGGATAAATTGTTTAATTCTTCCGCTTGCTTCTTTATAGACAAAAAGTGGGTTAATTTTTGTCGCGTTTTATTCATTTCTTCAGCTCCTGAAGGAAAATTTGTCAGACTGGAACAGCTTCCAGAAAACTGTGTGTGGGTAGATGCCATTAGTTTCAAAGAAAAAATAAACCAATTCGAAAAGAGCAGGTCTATCAACAATTTTCCTCATTAGGTAAAAAGCAAAAGGATCATCTGCCTGTCTATCATTATCGGTTTTAATGGAGATAGGTTGAGTTTCGCTCATGGAACAGTTTTATTTATTTTGTATTCGTGGTTAAAAATAACCTTAGCATTTGTTGTTATTGTTTGTTAAATAAAGGCTGTTTGTTTTTGAATAATTACGCACAGAATATATATTGATGAAAATGAGCTGCCGTCATTAAAATTTATGAGAAAATCTATTTCACACATCTGTTATTAATATCTCGCAAGTTAATTATGTTCATTTAATATGACAACTAATTAAGAAAATTACAAGCCATAAATATACGGTACGGCTATACACGCAAATATAGAAACCTACAATTTGTTAACCTCAATAGTTGCAATTGCTTAACTTTGTTTTATAGTATTACTTTGATAGCTGCTATTTACAATTTAGTTAGAAACAATGCAATTTACCTAATATGTTTATTAAATATAATAATTCGTTTCGTGTCGGAAAGACAAATTATATAATCTGTTAAGAAACATGTAAGTGAACTAGGAAATTTTTCCATTTTTTAAGCTTGAAATAAATTCGATTTATCGTTATATAGATAAGTAACTTTTATTCTATAATTTTACTGGAAGTAATTAGTTCTGTTAATAAGAGAAACTGAATTTTAAATATATTTATGTTTGGAGAAAATAATGCCCACACATAAATAAACATTATTTTAGAAATTCTGATACAAAACCTTAAAAATAATTTACGCTGAGAATATGTTATATAATTTTAACATATCATTAAAATAAACTTTTCTTTACGGCATTATAAGTAGCGTTAGATCATTTCAATGCAAGCGGGAAACAACGCAAATATTTCAAATGAAACAGTTCAAGGTATGCAAATGGAAACAGTTTATAACTACGTGAGTGGAAACAGTTCTAACAGAAATAAGATTATAGAACTACTATCTCTCTTTATGCGAATGGAAACAATCTACTTTCAGAATTTAATCCGTACTCATTGTCAGAAACAAATCTTTTATCTCTAGCGTCAGACAGCTTGTTATAACAGTTGGAATCTTAACATTGTATCTCAGCATGACTTGTTTGACAACTTATTCATACGTTTTTAATCCCATACCACTGCCGATTTTTAAATAGCTCTTCAAAAAACAACAATAAAATTCGCTTCTAATAACGTAAAAATACATATTGCAGTGTATGCGTGAAAATCAGTTTTTTCTCCTCCATTTAGAAGATACATGTTTCAATTCGAGGTCATTTCTTTAAATAACAACAAAATGGCAGCATTAAAAGAAATTCTAAAGAACGAATGTAGTCAAACCAGAAAGATTTTGATATGTCACAAAGAGAAGTATTTTCTTAAAAAGGAGCCGTCATACGTAAATCCGACTGATTATGACTAAAGTTCATTTTAGGCTTCAGACGATAGAACAACAAAAAAAGAAACATGTACGTTTTCAGAGAGTAGAAATAAGTAATACAAAAAGTGAAAAATAACACCAAAAAAGGAAATAATTCAGTTTTAAGGCTTCAACTTACTTCTATTCAAAGGCATTATACTTTTAGATTTATTGTCAGGCTTATTCTGCTGTATAAATATCTACATTTTAGTCGCCAGGTTTTTTTTTTACTCTAGCAAAAAGAAGAAAAAATGAACCATACTTTTATGCGGTTATTCACATTCTCCAAAATATTTATGATCAAATATAACATTTTTTCCGGTTTTGGATATTTAACAAAAAAATGCTGAACAACTGTTGGGTAGTAAAAGATTTATTTGTTGTTGCATTATGCCGAATATTTTCCCTTTATTTTCACTCATTTCTTTTGCATTGAGGTAAAGTTTCTTTTGAATCATACAAATAAATTCGTATAAATTAGTCTAAATATTCTAATGTATTAGATATAGTAACAACTGATATTTATTGTCTAAGGAACATGGTACACCTAATATTCATTATATTCTTCACAGTTAAATCTGTTTTTATTGGCACCTGAAAGTTATCAGATACTGTCTAATTCATCGAAATGAACAATATAATTATTTGCACACAGTCAGAGACGTAACTGAGAACATTTGTGGCCCCTGCAAAGTCTGGTTTTGGGCCCCTCAAGTTGGATTTTACAAAGGGTAGGTATTTGGCGGCAATCAGGCTTTGGACCCTTTAGAGCCCTGCTCCCCCCCCCCGCAATGCGGGGGTGTACGTTTCGCCACTGCACACAGTTGACTACTTTAATTTCTTCTTCCTGAAAAAGCGAGGTGACATCAGCCATGCAGTTTTTGACCATGATCAAGTAACAAACATGACAAGTAAACCGATATTTCATTCCTGTAACCTGTGTACCATGGAATGTAGAGTTTCAGGCCTAGTTGAAATTAATTTGCAGTCGCATTATTTTACTCGTCAATCTTTAAAGAAACCATGAAGTGAATCCTGGCTCCGATTGTGGTTTCAATTTATTAAATGTACAAAAACCTTTCATAAATCTCCACCAAGAAATGTTGAAAATTTGAAGCTGGTATTACATTAATTACAATTCAGGCTCATTTAGAAATTTAATAAAACTCCTACTTCTGCCTTTAATGAAATCGAACCCATTGTAGCGGCCATTCAATTATTGTCGATTCATAATCATTTATTTAGAAAGGCACCTACACTGGTGTCCAAAAGTTAAGCATAAATCGTAAAATGAGAAAAACATGGAGTAAATATTCGTAAAATTATTCCAAATTTCTTACGCATATTAATTGGGTGAAGAAGAAACATTGGGTTTATGCAAAACTTTTCAGTTGACTACGTCCTGCGCGAAACACCGGCGCATGTCGGAACGCGGAGAAACCGGTTCACGCAGCATAGGCAGTTCAGACAAGTTTCGAACAACTTCTGTGTGAAGGAACGTTTTTAACCATCAAACAAGGTGAATGATGGCACAAAGACGCGAATTGGACATGTTTACAAAGGAAGAATCGTTGGAATGCTGGAATCCTCATGATCACAAACCAAAGTGTCTCGAATTCTGAATGTGGACCAGTCTGTGATCTCAAGACTGTGGCAGATGTTTCAAAGAACGGGAGATGTTACCCGACAACCAGTATCAGGTCGACCAAGAGTCACAACTGCTCGCCGAAACCGATATCTGGTAATAAGTGCGCGACGTTAGAGGGGCAGTACTGCCAGAGCACTGGGTCGGCGCTCACAGTCGCCACAGGAATACGAATTTCGAGACAAACTGTTTACAGGAGACTCAATCATGCTGGCCTGTATCGGGAGACCTGTATGCCAGAAGATCAGAAGTTTGCGTTCCCTTCACGTCTGCGCATAAACGCGCTCGTTTGAACTGGAGTTTGAAACATCAACATTGGAGTGTGGGAGAGTGGGCCAATGTGATGTTCAGTGACGAGTCCCGGTTTAGTCTGAGTAGTGATTCTCGGAGGGTAACGATATGGAGAGAACGCGGAACACGTTTTGAACCAAGAAACATAACGGAAAGACATCCTTTTCCATCAAGGGGAGTAATGGTATGGGCAGGCATCATGATGGACGGCCACACAGACCTCCATTTCTTTGACACGGGGTCTGTGACCGCTCAAAGATACAGAGACGAAGTTCTTGAGCCTAATGTTTGCTTGTTTCGAGGTGCTGTCGGTCCTGACTTCATATTCATGGATGATAATGCACCATGTTACCGAGCGGTGCTGATTGATGACTTCCATGAAACGGAAAACATCCAGCGCATGCCGTGGCCTGTGAATTCCCCTGATTTAAATCCTATCGAGAATGTATGGGATATGCTCGGGAGACAAATTGCAGCCCTTTCGCACCCACCAAGCTCCGTTACAGAACTGATGAGTCCAAGAAGCTTGGAACTGTTTGAGCCCACAACTCATTCATCATCTGATAGCAAGTATGGTAAATCGCTGTGCAGCGTGCCTGGCTGTCAGAGGTGACCACACGCCTTATTGAACTGCAGCATCAGTATTTTATTTAATGTTTTCTTTCATTTTTTCTTTAAAGTGTGAATCCTTGCTATGTTCAGTTTTCTTTCAAACTGCTACTTTGGATTTTAAAGTTAATTATTATCATTCTTTAGATTTGCTTCCTTATTTTATAACCATTTTACACTCGCATATCACGTTTCCCGCCATTCTGATTTACATTTCCTTCTTTATTCACATAATTATCAATTATGCTTAACTTTTAGACACCAGTGTATATTGTCAAATTCAAAAAGTGTGCTTCATGCTTTTCGGAATAATCAAAATAGCTCCCAAAGAAACTTGAATCGTAGATCTTTGCACAAAAAAATTATTTCAGATGGACTCCTGCCTATTACGGAATTTTGGACAACGAAAAAGCTGACGCACTAGCTAAGAAGGGAACTAAGATAGAGAAACCCATTGAACGATCTTTTTCTTTTTTCTTGTCCGTTAAATTGACTCTTAAGGCACTATGTATAAGATATGAAGGATTCTAGAAGAGGAAAAATCTGTCTCCACAGTTTACCAATGTGACGTTTGATTCAATAATGGTAGCGTGTTTGAAATATAATAATTTAGTTTAGTTAAGTCACAGCTATTATTTACATTAATATACAAGTTTGCACTATGAGATGATTTTAGAGTTCAAAATAATTTCGTGAGGGAGGGATCTTGTTGGTCCGTTCCATGCGAAGTTTCGCTGTTCACTCTCCCTTTCTCTGCGGTTGACCGACCTCCGCGCGTCCCCTTTCACACCCCACATCCGGTGGTGGCGAAATGCTTCCCCTCGGGTCAAAGGTTGCAGGGGCTAATTAAGACACGTCCGTCGCAGTATATTAGCGACTGCAGGTGTTTTTGCACGTGTGGTCATCGTTCTTCTAAAAACTGACCCGGCCGTGGGAAGCAAGTCCCAGATGTCTCAAAGAAGAACGCACATACGTCACACCAAGAAAAATAACGGTGTCTTTCTTTAAAGGTCTGACTGGACACGACTGCTTGCGAAGCCACCTACATATACAGAATTAGAGTGGCGGGCTCCTCAAACTGTGTTTTGTGTGCTAATGATCTAGGAACATTTGAAGAATTAGTAACTCTTACTAGATTTGAGGAAATTGTTAAAATGTATTGTAGAATCCATGAACTAACGCTAACGTTCGGCATTAGTAAAATAATAAATAAAATAATAGAATTACTTCTGAAATATATTCTTACAACATGAGGGAAAGGGGTTTAAGTAATTACATTGAATTGAAATAAAAGTATTCCGGTTAAAACCAAACAATTGGATATTTAAAAAAATTTATGAAAAAACACTAATTATTTTATTTGATCTTTTTTAAACGTTCGAGGCGAAAGGTATTTCATGCGAAACATAGCAACATAAATGTATCAAACAGAACGTTTTTCAAACAATCTTTGTAAAGTTTCTGAAAAGAAATTAAAAACTTTCCATGAACAACCCACCTTAGAAAAAAACGATTAAATTGAATTTCGCAACTTTCTTCTAGCATTCCTCACATCCAAATAAGAACTCGCTCCAAATCTTAAGAATTATTACAAATTTGCATATAACTAAAAGAAATAAATCATTCGGAATGTGGTACATATTGACATTTAAATAAACTGTCCATTGTTTCCTTGGGTTGATATTCGAAACGCAAAGTTCGAGAGGAATTGAAAAGCGAAGAGCGTCCTTTAACGGCATTTCTTCGAGGAGAACGAGTAGAAGACAAAAAACCTTGGGCAGGTTATAAATGAGTTCATCATCACAGATTATTAATTTGCAACGCACTTTGCCTTTGCACTTAGGCTTAGGTCGAGGGGTTGCAAACAAAGCTAAAAAGGTCATATATCCTAAAACACAAATTATATTTTGTGTGCGGATTTTTTCTTGGTATTAAGAGAGCACATTTGCAACAGAATAATAAAAAAAATTGGGGAATGGAACAATGAATATATTTCATAAAAGCTTTTGAATATTTTACTTCCTTAAAAAATACGCGGTTTAACAATTTTAGATATTGAAATCCCATTCTAAATTAATAAAATTCAATATTTAAAAAAGATTACGTATAAAAAAATTAGACTGAAAGAATGTAAATTTAAATATTTTACATCTATCTCTAAGAAAATTCTTTTAAAAAAGGAATTATGCCCTAAGGATTCTCTCAAAGAAGAATGGTAGAAGATTTAACAAATGAAACACATCGAAAAATACATAATTTACGGTTCAATTCAAGAAATATAAAAACTAATATTCATCTTTTATGACTAGCTCTAATTTTCAAACATGTTTTTGTAATAAATGTAAATTATGCATAAGTATCCAAAGCATTTAAATTAAAATTTAACCTTATAAAAAAATTCTATCAATTTCTTATTTCTCTCTCTTTTTCTCTATTTCTTACTTTTCTCTCTATTTTTTATATCCCTCTCTTTCTTTATTTCTTTTTTCTCTCAATTTTTTATTTTTCTCTCTTTCTCTCAATTTCTTATTTCTCTCTTTTTTTCTAATTATTTCGTTATAAACATTTCAGATTTCAATTAAGTCGCTTCCAATGCACATTTGAAAGATTTGTATTCATTTAAAAATTTGGTAACAGTCAAAAAATTTCAGTTTCCTGAGAACACTTTTCATTCGTGATATTTTTTGGAGATTAAGGCTTTTAAAACCGTAAACAGCTGTTATTATTGAAATCAAATTCCTACATCAGATTGCCAAACATACTGGAAAATCTTATTCAGTATACTATTTATTGTAAGGCTTCATTTTGATGGATTCCAGCTTACGTTTCAAAGCGGTACGAATATGATTCAATGCTGCATTTTGCTATCAGATTTAAAGGCATTTGAAGGTGTTTGCTGATAAATATAAACAGGCGTATAATCCGGTATTTAATTTTCAATGAAAAATTGCTGTAAGATATCATAAAATAGAAAGTAACAAATTCTCATACAACCTTCAAATACATACATGGTCAAATCAAGGTAATACAACCACTGTAACTACAAATAGATTTAATCATGTTTAATCATCCACAAATTACATAAGTAGGCGAATATAATGTATTATGGTAGACACGATACCTGTTTAATTTATTGCACTAAAGTTTTAATTCCAATATTTTTTTTAAATACATACATTTTATTGTTTGTATATTTACATTCTTCGCATTAAAATTTTTCAACGTTTTAATGTACATTATATTAATTACTTCATAAGAATATACCTAATCTCTAATAAGTTCTAATTTTTGTGTTGTGTGTGTTTTGTTAGAAGAATTATCAAACGTGAAATAAATATTTCAAATTCTTAAAATTCAGTGTATGTGTGTGTGAGGGATTATAGATGTCAGGAGGATAATGCTATGAATTATTCGTAGTTAAAAAAAATCTTTTAAAGAACAAATTGTCAAACAAAAAGAAGGGCAGGTAGAAATATATATAAGCTAAATACAAACAACGTAATATATATATTTCGTAATAAATATAGAAGTTCGAACACTCAAGAATGAGATTAGAAAACACTTAAAATCAGCCTTAACTGAATAATTTTGATTCCATTCCATTTAGTAAACTAATATTTCTTTTCATACAAATAATTCCTCGAGACAACAATGAAGAAAACCACAGGAAGGAACAAGCAAAAAACCTTAAAGAGAGATTAATAATATTTGGTTCCTTTAAATATAATTTAGTGATTATAATTAGTTACTAAGCAAATATAGACATTGAAGTACTATTGATTATAACATATATCATTCATTTTCTTATTGTCAAAAATATACTGAGCAATGTGGTTAATATGATATATAAGTAGACGTCCGGAGGCTTCATACGATATCACATTTGAACATCGTCAGTTATTTTGAATGCTCACGATGTGGGAAAAAATGCTTTACAATTAATCAATTATTTATATTTTTTCTTATATTTTATCAAATTTGTGAATTTCTAGTATTTTTTTTATCACAAACCCTGCTGTATTTTTAGATTTTTGATTGTATTTGCGAAAACTATTTTTTTAAATCAAATGTTTAAAACATTTAACTGTAGTAATATTTTTCAGCTAAAGGAGACACAATACGATTCAATTGACAAAAATCGGTCAAAAAAAATCAAATCTAATTTTTTTATCCTAAATTATACTTTATATACTTTTTTTTCTATAACCTCACAAAATTTGAAAACTCGAAACTTAAAAAACGTAGAATTATATGATAGCTTTTACGTTCGTTTTTATTTACTACCCTATGTCAAATCAAAACTTTAAACTTTCTTATCTCAGAAAGATAAAATAACTGGTTTGTCTTTATTTAAAATGCTAGGGCTTTTTTTTTCTACTGTGCTTAATGCTTTGAATTTTTTTACCAATTGCTTCTTGTACATGTAACAAAATTTGGTATGCATTTTTGAAACAAAGCAATACTTATTTTTTTTTAAAATAATTGAAATCAGAATTTGTGCATTTTTTGAGGAATTTTCAATACGCATTCATAAAAAGAAGTATTGTACGAATACCAAACATGCTATCGCAAAACCCATATTAATTTTTTTTTATAAGTAGTTGGATACTTGTGAATCTAATTTCATGCGTATAAGTAAATTTTTGTTAGAGGAGTAGCATTTTAAAATCACTTCACAAATTTTAAGTTTTTTCCTTAAAAATTAAATGGCTAGCCTGAAATGAAATTTTGAGCAGAAAATCTGTTTTACGTAGTATACACACATAGGAAGCAACCGAAACAATTTTGAAAATCCTTACATTGAATATTTTGCTTAAATCGTACCATGTCCCCTTAAATTTCTAAATATTCAATTTTAAGATTAAAAAACATTATAATTATGTAATCTGACAGTATATCATTAATTACCTGAAGATAAATTAGATACGATATACTGAGTCATGAAAAATGATTAATTGTCAGAGGTCAAGCTACCACATAGATGAACATATAAAATAAACCTTTCAAAAAAATCTCAGCTCACAATTAAGTAAATGTAAGTAAAAATACAATCTCTTTTATATCAATAATTTTGTTATTGCAATGTTTCGTAAGGCATGCGAAGTGGCTATGTAAAAAAATGCGCTACCCCATTTCAAGATTTTATTCATCTGTATCGAACAAGATCCTTATTAGAAATTCCCTTTCATATAAAGAAGCGTCAAAATTATAAAATAAAAGACAGGTTTCTCTGCCGTCAAAAACGGAAACACTACTAACCCAGAAGTATTTAAAAACTCAAAAAACTTCTTTACTTGCAAACGTCGTATATTTTCACCGCTTCGTTGGTCACCTACTTTCCGAAACATTCATTGGCCGTTCAAGTCACGTGGTATAAGAACTTCTTATTACCTTTCCTCCGTATCTCATTCGCTAGATTACCTAGCCCGCAAAATTTCTATTTTACTTCTTACTCTCCGTTGCACGTTGAAAGGACTTTGTCAAGAATAAGAAGCGCTTACTCTAAACGCAGACGACCCGAGAAAACGTTCCACACTCACTGGTAGTGGAAAAAGTGGTCAGCACGAAAGACCATCACATGGACGTTGCCATTTCTTTTCACCTACGTTACAAACTGACCTGATTTTACCGCACAAGAAATTTTTTTACTTCTTTTTTTCTATTTAGTCCAATTTTTAACTCTTTACCTAGCGCTGGCAACAGACCGGTTGATAGCCTGCAGGACTTTTCCAATAAACTAAACGAGAGCGAACGGTTCCAACGAACAGCGCAGTCGTTATCTGGACTAGTTTCTTGTGCATTACAGACTAAATGAAAACTAGATGATCGACTAGGTGTCAAAGGATTAATAGCAGTGAAGAACTTTATTTTCAACCACCTAGCCAAATTAAAAAAACAAAACAAATTATCATCATGGTAAGTTGAGTATTTTTTGTATTATAGTTTCAGATAACCATTTTTATTTATACTTTCATAGTTAAAATTAAATTCAAAGCAAACTTTTTTTTTCATTTGAAACTTTTTTGATTTGTAAAAATTTTTAGCTCTTAAAAACTAAATTTATAAACATTATCAATAATATTAACTACTTTACTACAGTTTAATAACTGTACTTAATATTTCAAACGTATCCCCCTCCCCCCCCCCATCTTTTCATACCTCTTCCCAACTATTGAAAGAAAGAAATTACATAAATTACCCCAACCACCACATAATATGAATGTAAAAATTTCAAATATAAAATTAAATTAGAAAATCAGTTTTAAAAACACGAAAATATTATAACTCTTATATGTGTTTATACTTATCTAAAATTAAAGTTAAAGTTAATAAATTAAAGTGTTGAAATAATAATAATATAAGCATTTATATAAGGAATGCAAATATTAAAAAAATATTACCAGATATCTTTTACTTCAACA
This sequence comes from Trichonephila clavata, assembly GCA_019973975.1. Classification (NCBI taxonomy): domain Eukaryota; kingdom Metazoa; phylum Arthropoda; class Arachnida; order Araneae; family Nephilidae; genus Trichonephila; species Trichonephila clavata. The sequence goes on from BMAO01033940.1 coordinate 146,632, forward strand.
AATATAAAATATAATGTTCTTTTTATTTGTTCTCACTCTCTTGCAATTAATTTTATTTACTTTTCATGATTTAAAATCCAGATCTATTTCAATAATCATTATTTTATTTCAATGCTACTTTTCTTCCAATGTAAAAATAAGTTAAAAGTGTTCAATAGTAGGGAGCAATGTAAACTTTGAGAAATAACTTAACAATGAAGAAGCAATTAAATCTCTGGGAATATACAACAATTCTCAGTTCAAAGATGGTGAAACCGATCCAAAATTTGGTGCTCAATTTAATTTTAATTGATTTATTTTTCAGATATGAAATATGTTGCGATTCAAAAATAATTTCGCTTAAAATTTGTACTAATTAAATTATTTTACTGCAGACGGTTTTTTTTCAAATAGTATTTCTTGTAAAATTAAAATCCTTTGACTAAAATGGAACATAAGGTGAGAAGTGGAATTACTTAAATTACAAAATTAGTGAATAAAGCGAAATTAAAAAATAAAGGGTAAACGTTTTTTCACATTTATTATTAAAAATTTTCAGATTCGTAAAATTGTTGCAAAAGCATAATGATGAGATAAGTTTAAAATTTTTAAAAAAAAGCCGTTCAAGTAATATTTTATACATATCGTGACACTATGCACTATCACAAATTTCTATGTATAGTATGAAATGCTGAAACAAGAATTGAAGCGTTTTAATCTTTATAAAGATCAATAAATACTTCTATTCCTATGTTCTTTATGTTAACATGATGAGGAAGAACTTGAACTTTATATTCGAATTGCGTGACTTTTCTTTCTAAATCTTAACTCTATATCCTTATTTTGATTTTTGGTAATGAGTGCCAGAATCTTTTTAGAGTATTTTAGTTGTAGTATTTTTCCCATGTTCTTATTTTGTGAAATAACATTATCATTCTATTGACAAAGGCAATTTCAATAATATAAAAGGAAGAAATAATATATTAAGGTTTGTATATTATTATAATGATAACATTAGGACGTAGCGGTCCCCCCCCCCCCGCAAAATATAAATTAGTATCAATACTTAATAGAAAAGATTTTACCTAACTGAATTTTATTTGTCATACTTTTATAAATGGAATATTTAATAACAATAAATCTGGTAGTAACGACAATTATCATTTTTTAAATTAGTACTCATAAATATTTTCAGAATATTCTTCAACCATGACAAGATATATATTGTACCATTTAGTTAAAAATTTAATGCATATGATAATTATTTTAGAAATTTATGAATAGACAGATATTTGTGATAAAAATATTATTTCTTTTGCGAGCTTTTAATTCTGTCCCAAGTTTTCACGTGTTCCCAAGACTTATTTCCACGATTCTCAAGAGTTTCCCACCTATTCCGGGAATTTTCCCCACATTTAAATGGGAAGGCATGCAACAATTTTAGAACAGCTTTTTAAAATATTTTAAGTTAGGTGAGAATTGTATTTTGGCCTGAAATAAAATTTTAGATGCTTCCTTGAAAGAAACTAAAGCGTTTAGATAATTATGAAAGAAGTTTTTAAAAATATGAATATTGTTTGCTATTGTGCAATTATTTATTATTGTTGTTTGAAAAAGTAAATATTTTTATGCTTGAAAAGTTTTAATCAACCCAGTGAACACTTCAAGAGCTTATTCACTCAAAATTTTAAAAAAAATTAATTCTTATATCATTTTATAATTTATCTTTGTGTGCTACTGACGTAGGAAATTGGAAAATAAAAATCAATTTTTTTTATTTTATCCTTTTTGTAGGCCAATTTAACCGTTAAAGTTTAAAGAATTTGAGAAAAAACACCTTAAAATTTGATTTATATATAAAATAAACTACGAATCAAACGGATAATAGGACCTTTTTTAGATGTATTTATTATAAAAGAGAAAATTTCAACCAAAATGCTTTTAAAAAAGTTCACATCGATCATAGTTTATGAAAAAACGTGTTATGAAAAAACAGTTTCAAACAATGTCCGTATAACAATTTACATTGTTGATATGCACCATTACCTACGTAGTAAAAAACGCCACACCTAAATCCTCATTATCATATCATAATGACCTCGAAAGTAAAAAAAATAGTGCCGTTATCCAACTCATTTACATATTGTTGAGAAATTCCACATTTAATTGCTACAAAATGCAATATATTCGATTAAATCTAAGATTTTATCTGGAATTGGAAAATCTGAAAATGAAATTTCGAATAATCGATATAATAATTCCTATGTATTCAACATTTTAAAAGTGAAAGATTTACTTAAAAAATAATTCGTGCATAAAAGATATCGATTAAACCCATGCATTAAACTTATCATTCTAAATTTCTAACAGAAGCACAAATCTTTGAAATGAGGTATTGCCCTAATTTATAAACAAAGAAAGTAGATATTTTCGCTAAGAAAGAAAACAAAATACAAGCAAATTACGAATAATAATTAGCATGTGTTTCTAAAAATTATTTCAATTATTATGTTGACTTATTAGAAATTCCTAATATGAAGTTATGTATAGACTTTTCTACCTGTTTAAATAAACTCTGAATCCACAGATAAATTATTTTTCTGAAAAGCCTTTTTTAAAAGTAAAAAAGACAAAAGTCTTTATTTTAAAAGAAAGGAAATTTAGTTTGAGGAAGAAAAAAAGTTTTAGCTCCCTTATTTCTTTTTCAAAAAAGTAAATGGTACGTTATCAATGAACGTGTTTGTCTACATGATATATTCTAATACTTATTGATAAGAATTTCGAACGTCACAGACAGATTTTTCATTAAAAAAATATCATTTTTTAAAAATTAATGCATTTTGGGAGGGAATTTTGCAAAAAGGGAATCAAAAATTTAAATATCGGTTTCCCAAACGAGAAGCTGTCAGAACTTATTGTACTTAGCTTTTATAAAGTTAGGAAAACCATTTTTTTTTTACCAATTCGTTCCACGCATCTCTACACGAAAAAAAAATTCGTGGTGTATATTTTCGTGATTTGGAAATTACTTTGAGATGTTGACAGAATCAGTTTACGTCTTCTATTGTAAAATAGAAAAATTTTGAAATGCGGAAGTCTGATAAACATTTCTAATATTTCGAGGATTTTCAAATATTTTTGAAGGACAGAAAGGAAGAATATGATTTTATCAGTGATTTACGAAAGGTGGCAACAACTTTTCATCTTCCCTCTGTCATCTTTTTGCTCAGTTTCAGTAGACATTCTATCAGATAAACTTGTGTAGAAATTATATTTATGTATTTAGAAACGGAAAAACATGGTTTTCCCAACATGTCATATATATATATGTCAGAGATTTCTGAAAAGTAGGCATCGCGCTATGAGAGTAGCATGGGGTTTTTGTTAACTCTGAAGTGAGCACTGTTATCAGCTCTAATTTTTATTATATAAACCGGTGCGTGTATGTGAGTGTTCAAAGAAATAATATTTTTATTATGTTACATCACCATTGATTTTTTTTAAAAAAATCAAATTTTTTACGTAAAGAGAAACTATGGCTTCCTAAGGCGATTGGACAGTTAAGAAACTTGTTAAAAATGACGAAATTAAGAATTTCATTTCGAATTAAGATAGAGCTAATTTAAAAGAAGATCAGTATATATATAATGTGCATTTGATTTTAAATACTAAAGCTTAATATAGTTTTTAAAATATTAGTTCATTCTCTTATGAAATAAATATGAATAGTCTGCTACGAATAATATCACAAAAATGATCGGGCATTAAAATATTTTCTCAAATTAATTCACCAATAACAGTATTGATCGCCATTTTTTATTCTACATTAAAGCATTGTTTAAAATATCGTTTGGATAAATTTTCTTTACCTGACAAAAATATTCTATTTAACATCAGAAATAGCTTTTAATAGTGAGGAAACAACGTTACGTTCAAAAACTCATTATTTTCAATCTTAAAAGTGGTAAATCACATCAAAATGTTGTTAAATTACTAAATTTATTCTATTCGACTGTTTTCTCTGTGATTAAGGGCTTTAAAGAGGAAAATCGTGTACATGGAACAAGAGCAGAAGTGATCGTTTGACAAGGCTAACACAATCTTATACGAGATTTAAAAGTTTTGAATAATCTATTTAAACTCTAAAACTTCTATACAATTCCATCAACTCAAAATTCAGTCTTTAATTTTGTCTGAAAATATTCAATAAGTATATATATATATAGTCGCTTTTCGAGAAAAAAAATTTCTATCCAAATAACGAAACGTTCAGTCTTACATCCGCAAAATGTATGGATTATAAAGACAATTCCTTATTAGAATCAATTGCTGCTTGTAGATGAAAGTGAAAGTTTCATTTTTGGTTCTTATGAGTGTTTCCAATGTGGTGGTTTTAGCATTTGATGGATTTTATTAGTTCCGACATGGACAGTATGGAAAGGTAAAAAGTGGAAGTGAATCATGGGCGTTGGAAGCATCCTTATATGAGAGTGATTGATATTGATTGTTTATTAAGAATCATTTTGAAGCTGCACTACTATTGGTGAGTGATCTCATAATCTTATGCGAGGGTAAATGTCGGCATCAGGAATAGGTAATGTGATAATTGTTGATGGCATGATGGATCTTTTTCTTAATATAAATATTTTTAAAAGACAATTTATAATTCTAAGACTAATTTAAGTGCAAGGAACAGTTTTTTTTTATCACGAAAATGATCGTAAGACCTGAATGTTCGTCTCTGGTGACCCTATAGCTTCCAGGAAGTCCCAAAATCATCCACACCACCTCTCAATCAGATTTACTCCCGATTGAACATATTTGGAGAGAACCAACATTTAAAGTTCACCAATGGACATTAAAATGAAAAACGAACTTAAAATAATAATCACTGAAGTATGGAGGAGCATCGATGCAGAAATCCAGGAAAAATCTATTGGACTACATGCCCAAACGTTTAAAAATTGTTACTGAAGTTCAAGTATATACAACTAAGTGTTAAATTAACAAATTATTACAATACTTTCTGGATTATAGCTATTTTTAAGCCGTTCGATCATTTTTGTGAGGTTACTTATTGACGATTTTTCTATTTTCGATTTTTCAAGAATAAGTTTTATTTTATTTTCAAAATACTTTTTATAGTCTTATTAAGATGATTCAACGTTATTTTTGAGAACTTTCTTTGTGAAACATCTAATTTTCTTATAGACAGATTGATATTTGCGATAAAAAAGTTTGTCTATTTCTCTAAGCATACCGAACTGAATTGTTCCCTAAATTCAAAGGACTTTAAACAAGATTTGAAAATACAAATACCAAAAAAAGTTACAAAAATTCAAAAATATATTTTTATGCATATAACTAATGTATACAATATATTCAAAACTTCTCAAAGTTTTTCTAAATTCATTCCTTTGTATCAGTATTTATATGCGTTAAGAACATAAAAGTAACGACCTGGTATATGAAAAAAAAAATCTAAGAGGAATTGAATTCATTATGGAATACATCCCAAATTTTTTGGGCAACATTTTTCTGGAAACCATCTAATGCGCAATTTGAAGAAAATTCTTGAGAATGTAATGAAAAGAATTAAATGACCTCAGTGGCTGTCTACACAAGTTATTTTTAGGATACGAAATCAACATAAATTCCTTAACAATGACTCATTTACTGAAACTAATCATATAAAAGGCTGCAAATTTAGTGAAACTAATATCAACAAGGAAAAGGAAGTAAGAATACGCTTATACGAACTTTATTGCAAGGTTAAGATACCTACCAAGGAAACATTTTGCGTTTTCACTTAGAGAATTGAAGGCTATTTGAAGGCGTAAAAATATTGCTTCCATTAGTCATATCTATGAAACATGAATTTGATTAATTTAAAGAAGATCTAGAATAATAAAAATTATAAGTGGTGGCTGAAATTTAAAGTAAATAATGACAAATTTGGCATTGAAAAAAATGTCAAATATATTGCTGAACTAATGTAAGACATATATTACTGCTCATAAGTCAATCGTTTTTATTTTATGTTTTCTTCTTTCTTCAATAAATAAATTTTTAAAACTAAAAAAAATATAGATACATATAAAACATGTCTTATGCTCTGTGAGTAAATATGAAATATGCAGTGCATAAAAAAAATTCTATTTTTTATTGTACGGTAGTAATACGCAAAAGTATATGTATCCCCTACTGTTGTTGAAAGAAATCTGATAAAATTAATTGATGCTTATTATATAAGAATCGACAGATCAATCAATCATATCAAATAGTTAACCTACATATAAAACAAATTACACCCTGTGCTATTCCTAATCGATTTTTTCTGTAATTGAATTTTCGTATAATTGTTATATCACATTGTAATGTATTTGTATTATCTCATTATCCATCTAAACTAAGATACACGAAATAGATAGTGAAAAAAGGGCGTCAGTTAATATATTCACGCAGCAAACGCGTCAAATAAATCCGAAAAAAACAGAATAAAAACTGAAATGTGGTCATTGACACGAACGTCTATTCGCGATTTCATTCCGGCGTATCGAATCATTTAAAACGCTTCGTTTGTCGGCATGTAAAAATCCGTACTCGGCCAAACACTAACCAGGAAAAATTATTTCGTATCTTCCTTACGGATGAGTGAAAATGAAAGAAACAAGAAAGATCCACAACACTGGCATCACGACCGTAAATGGCTGGCACGAAGTCATGGCTCTCTCTCTCACACACACGAAGACCTCGAAGTCATCATTTCAAGTAAATTTTTCTTAGTTATCATTGGGATTCAATGACTAAAACGGCCATGCCATTTCGTGCAAGGTCAACGAATTTTGCTGATGTTCGATTAAAAGATATTATTAATTGGTTCTCTGTTTAAGTCTTAGAGAAATTTAAATGAAACTGATATTCTATTATGTATTTTTGTCGATGATTTCTCATGATTGGTTTCAGAAACCCGTTTGAGATTTTTTTGAGTTGTTAAAATATATGAAATCATTCTATATTTTTGAATAATATTTTTCTTAATGAATATGATTTTCTTTATTAATTGGTTTTTAATGCCTAATTCTGAATTAGTTTGAATATGCATTAGAAAATAGTTGTTTCGTTTTAAATACATGATATCACTCAAAAGAAATTATAGATTAATAATATAATGAAAGAAGAAATTGATTGGCATAAATTAATGATTCTTCTTCGAGACAGAGCTAACAAGTTTAAATTATTTAAAATTCTGATGAAACATAACATAAAAATCTGCAAGGAATATACTAAAATTTTAAGCTTTCCTTGTTTATTAAATGCAAGGAAGTACTTCATTGCAAAAGGATAATAAAAATGAGATAAAAGATATCCATAGAGACTACCAGTACCATGAAAGTATTACGCCGTATTTACAAAGTTTTGAAGAAAATCAGGAAAAATTACCTTTTAATGCAATACTAACATTATAAAAATAATACATTAAAGAAAAATTTGAAATCAAATGAATGAAATTTTTATGTTTCATACATAGGGAAGTTTCTGGATTATCTTATTAAGAGTAATTTCGAATAATATAAAAATATGTCAGTAAGAATTTAAAAATATTTTCAACAGTGCTCAAAACATTTTTTTTTCAAGAATTTTTATTTTAAGCAATGGCAATTGTAGAGGCATCGGTTTTTTTATCTAAGCATGTGTAACAAAGCAAATTTTTTAAAACTTATATTTTTTTTTTGTCATTTCTATTAAAAAGACTCATAACTTTCGTTGTTTTCCTTTAAAATCTTGACGTATATATTTGGTATAAAAATATTTAATACCTGTAATGCGCAACCTTGCCACAAAAAGCTTATAAATTTTAATTTGTCGTTTTACAGATTTAAAGATATGCTAATTGGTATGATTTATAATTGTAGGTGGTTAGAACTTGTTGTACAAAGCACGAGGAAAAACTTAACGACTTTTTATTATTTTTATCTAATCTAGATACAAGTATTAGCGAATTAACTCCAGACTTAGATAAAGGAAACCTTTTGTGTCTGTCAATACAAACTGTAATAAAAATACCGTTATGTTCAAGGTTAAATTTAATAAAAATGAACACAAATTTTAAAGCGGTTCTCCTACAGTTTTCCTGGTCGACGTCGGTGAAGCAAAATAAAAAGCAGTTAATATGGTGCAAAATTATTTTTCTTTATTTTGCAACTGGCTTGACCAATCAGCAATTTCATTGATATTGTTTGTTATATTTTTAAAAAGTTTCTATGGACTAAATAGTCGGTAAATTTAATATTTATGTTTTATTATCAAACTTATTGTTCTTATTCCTTAAAATTATTGACAGAAAGATAGATGATAAATTTATTGTCAATTTATAACATTCATGAATCTTCGACAAAGAAGAATTATTTAATTTAAAATGAAATTATTAGTTTTATTTATAGAGAACCTTTGTTTTTATTATGTTTATCTTTCTAATTCTGAAATGTATGAATATTCTTTGAAAATTTTGAAATGTCAACAGGTTTAAGGGAAGATTGCTGGGGATATTTCTTTGTTAAATTTTATAAATGTTAGTATTTTATTTAAGTGTTTTATTTTGTCATGAATCTCTTAAAAACTTGGGCAAAGAAAGATAATAAATATTTTAATATTCTCTATGTTAATGATTTCAAAAATAATTTTCAAATATTCCGATTAAACTACTTGAAATAATTGTATCGTTACTCGAGAAAAGTACTTTTTCTCTTATCGCAGAAAATATTTCCAACAGAGGAAAATTTAAGAGAAGTTTATACTTTAGTATTAAAATCCAATTTTGCTTAAGATAGTTAATCTCTAATAGAGTTCCCGAGAAATATATCGAATTTCATCAAAGAATTCGATTTTTATCAGCGAAAAAATAAAACAATTACTGCACTAAATAACATAATATATAGTTTCAAAATGTTTATAATTAATTAATTTTAATGAAATAAAAATTAATGGTTTTGTTAGTAAATAAGATATTTCTAGAATTATTTTCAGTTAAAATATTACTTAATAACATACATTTCATTTAAATTTAAATTCATATCATAATTCAAAAACAAATTAGTTTAAATTTTAAGTAACACAAAGAATTTAAAGTTCAAATTGCAGAAATAATTTAAATTTTAAACTGCACTGTTAATTATTCTTAGTAGATCAGCGACGTAGCGGAGAACATTAGGGTCCCCTGCAAAATCAGGTTTTGGCCAGATCTTACAAGGGTACGTACTTGGCGTCAGTCAGGCTTTGGGCCCTCTAGAATTCCTGCCCCCCCCCCCAGCGATGCGAGGGTGTACGTTACGCCCCAGAAGTAGATTATAAACCTTAGTGTAAAATATAAAGTAAAGAAGTGCAAAAGCATAAGAACAAAATTTAATAGAGCATTTTATACCGAGCTTTGTATGGACACATTGTTCTCGAGACCGGTCAAGATAGCTTACAAGACACGAACTTATCTTTAAGTTATGCTTTATAGTGTTATTTTTCGTAATAACCAATCTGAAAACTCGATTTACAACATACTCAAAAGCGTGTGTCCTTAAAATCTAAGCTGTTCTTCTTCTAAGTATTTGAAAAATAAATACAAAAGCAACTAACTATAAATGGATCATTTTTTAAACCATTGTTTTCAAACGTAATTCGTATCTTCACAAGAATAAATCTGTAATCTCTTACCTGAAATAACCAATTTAAAAACTCGATTTATGACTTACACAAAACTGAACTTTAAAAAGAACAAAATATTTCGTTTAAGTATAGTTCTTTTTTCTTTTTCAAAATAAATACCATTTATGAAAAGCGGAGTAATACAACTTATTGTTTGCGAGACCAGTCAAGATAGCCGGCAAGGTGACCCAGGTGAAGAGAGATTCAGTCTGAAAGCTTGCCCAACCATTTGATCTGGAAATGTCCTAAATAACTACAGATACTTCGCATTGATGCATACTTAATTGAAAGCCACGCACACGCACACAATATGTTCGAAACTCTACACGCACAGCGCTTCTTCGTTTACAACTCCGTTTAACATTTTTTTCTGAGTATATATCAGATGATAATCTCGGAAACCCGATTTATTCGGTCACGTTTCGAGGCATCCTGATGTTTCTTCAAAGTATGTCACTACTGACTTCCTGTGGTGCGAATAGTTTTGGAACACTATTTGGCAGACCGTGACATCTTAAGAACATATCGTTTAATGCTTCAAACGATTTGCAATAACATTTATGGCCATGAGTCCTAACGTTCCGGTGAAAGAATTACTTTGTAGGATGGGTGATGAAATAGTGCTATTTGGTGATTTAAACTCTGAATAGGAAGATTTACAATTTTAAATGAAACATTTGTTTTTCGAATACTTTTGAACTTAGTAAATAATTTTTTTTTCATTCGGAATGAAGCTCGGTTTTTAGTGTGGTAAGAAAAAAGACAAGATATGGTCCTAATATTATATCAACTCGAATAATGTATTCACAATAAATTCATATCAATAAATGATCTGCAACCCACCATATCTGGAAATAATGTTCTCTTTAGCGTATAAATCCTATAAAGGAATCCAAAATTATAAAAAAAATAGGCAAGTTAGGAATAGAATTCTGGATTTTCCATCCTGTAGCAAAGAAATGAATAGTTTATTCACCCTTTTTTTAAATTTAAAATTACATGTCATTAGATAAGTTTTTTAAATAACCTGGTGCATCAATTATTCCTAATAATTAAAAATGAAATATCATATTTACAGCGCAAGGAATTTATATGTAACTGAAGACTTATACGCAGAGAAATGCATTTTTGTATCGTTTAAAAATTATTTAAATATTCTATTTCTATTCAACAATGAAAAGAATTTTAGCTGTATGATATAAATGAAACTTCTGCTACCTATGACTAAGTTCATTGTATTTAATTGGGCTAAATTTATGTTATTTTAACATTCTTATTTCTCTCCAAATTATCTCACTGTAAAATTCGATTAAGAGTTCTAATAAGAGTAATTATTAATCGTTTGAATTTTATTTAAAGCGAAATTCGTGACAAAGTTATCCTTATTTTCGATATGATGTTATCGTTCGCACATATATTTTTGAACTTTCACCTTTAAAAAAGACAATGATATTTACCCCTTGTTCGCGTCAGACTTACCACCTGACCGGAACATCTGCTCTTGCACCTCAGCGTCCAGGGTCACGAAAACTGTGATGGGCACATTAGGCCTTGACCCGGCATGGGCTGTTACGCCACTGAGTTTAGTTCAGTTTTACCCCCAGTAATTTAGAGAATTGTAATGCCTAGAGTAATCCTTTTAAGTGAAAATTACGTTAGAATTTTTTAAACAGCAAGAAAGTTTCAAAAGTAAATAATATTGCTAAACAAATGAAATATTATGACAAATTTTGTAATGATGCCTTAAAATAAATTTATATATGCGGAAAATAATAATAGTTTAAAATCTCAGAGGAGTAATGAATCTTGTTTGCGGTTAGTAGGTTAATGATTTTGTTGTAATTTTCCCTTTGCTCTTAATGTCAGCTATTAACATATGTGTAAATGCTAAAACGGCACTATATTAATCAAATTAATATGTTTTTGTTTGTTATTTAATTATCAGCACAATTTAATTTTAATTATAAATGGTGTGATTGTTTAGAGATTGTTTTTGAAACAACTACTTCAATATCAGTTATATAAAAATATTTTCTTAATTCTTGCAAAAACTAGACCGATATTTAAATCATTGTTAAACAAAAAGTGTTTTTTTAACATTACTGTAATAGGCTTTAAAATATCAGATACTGTACCGAGATGAGGGGAAATTGTAAATGGTAGCCTAAGACTGAAAGCTAATTTTTATTGCGAATATTTAGCTAATGTATTTACTATTACAAAATTTACAGATATAACTACAGATTTTTTGGACCATAATGTAAGTCAGGGGTATTAAACTCGCGGCCCATAACCACCATTTTTGCGGCCCCGCCAATATATCGGCACACAATAATCCATAATAAAATATCAAAATTTAACCCGAAATAGGAAATATAATAGCAAAGAAGACATGCCAAATGTCAGGACGTAAACTTAAAATTTTTCTTGTTCTTTTATTTATTTTTATTATAGTGTATTATTCGAAATTAAATTATATTTCTATGAATATTGAATTTTTTTGCTGCCTATCTACAGATAAGCCGTGTTTGCTTGGCTCATGTTAGCTTTTGGATTTGACACCCGTGATGTAGGCAATAAAAGAGCGACTGCTCACTTTGGTGGATGCATCGAATCTCTTCGAAAATCTCCCTTTTTTGGCTGTTTTTTTCTTTTTATCCTTTCTAAAAAATGCCCTTGAGAATCAGCTTCTCAATGTAGTCAAAAGGTTTTGAGCTTATGACTAGTGAGTGGGCTGTAAGAATAGTGGAAGAGGAAAGGACTTTTTCTAGACTGCTTGTTTTTTATGAGTTCAATAATGTCAAATGAAGTGTTCATCTGGTTTTTAACGAGACCATTCGAAAACAATTCAATGTCATATATTGCAAAAAAGCCGTTTTATAATGATGGAGTTGAATGGAAAGTGTTACAATACTTTTATAAAGTAAAAATACCCTTGGCATATACCGTTTCTTTTTTCTTCCTTAATTTAATCTTTGGGAAAATATTTAATCGAAAGATTTCTCCTCAATTTCATTGTCACTAAAATTTTTAAAAAGTTCATACCTGGCTGAAGTCCTCTTTTAATATTTAATTAAATTCACAACATATATGTTCAAATAGAACCCAAAAAGTTATTAGAAAATACTTGGAAGGAGAAGGGCAGAGAAAGTATTTAATTAAGTATTCTTAATTAAGCTTTGAAATTAAATTAATTAAAAAGTTTGAGTCTCAACTACTTAATTAACAATTTCAGAAAGTAAATTTATCGTTATGGAAAAATTTCAAATCAAATTACTGATATGAAACTTCTTCATTGATCCAATCGTAATCGTGCAAGTGGAAATTTGAAAAGTGAGTTTCCACTTGCTTGATCACATGTTTTTAAAGAGCGATATATAATTAATTCAACCATAAATGATAGATAGCAGTCACAACGATGAAAGGAATCAAAGTCAATTATATGTTACAGAGTGCCAACGCGTGAGGACAAAGCGCTACATAAAAACTTGATTTCACGAATGACTTCTTCGTGGCAAGCTCTAAGTAATTAGAAGATAGAAATCAAGCTTCTTCTTTTATTTAGAGCAATCATTCTCTAGCGGCAAAATCAGGTAAAAAAATAAGAAAGCCGACTCTCTTTTTTGATACTCAATGCATACAAGAACAGAGTTTTACAGAGCACATACATACAGTGACCCCTTTTACTGAGCAAGATGTACGTAATCATTTCAGTTTTTCGTTTCTTCTGTCTATACAAATAAACAAATTGCTGCAGTAGTTTTTAATATGCTGCCGACACATTTCACCCATTGCATCTTCTTAAATTTGTTTCGTCCTTGTTTTTTTTTGTATAAATTTCGTTTTGGGAGGCTAATTAATGAGATTGTGTCACGCGATAAGTGCTTTTAGAACAAATGCATCAGTTTCGTTTTGATGAAAGTAGGATCTTCCATTTAATCTAGTTTTATCACATCGAATTTGGTTTAAATATGCGTCGATTAATCAGATTGGATTTTAATAAATTTATCTGCCATTATTTCCTCTCTTTAATGTAGGAAATTTATTAAAAATTTTAGAACTCATTTTCAGAATCGAATCACATTAGGCTAAAGCATAAGACAGTTGGCGATCATCTAGGTTCATTTTCAAATTCAATGAATTCAAACTTATGGCATAGATATCCAAAGCACACCTTATGTATCAGAAAATTCTTCTCAGTTGAAATGATCTGTTTGCAGATGTAATAAGTAGTCAATATGACGTCATAAGACTCCTTGAGGCCTTGGGCCTCTAAACATAAGCAGACCCCTCGTGCGACCCTTTTAAATCCAATAAATACAGGGTATGTGTAGTTAAATACCCGCGTGCAAACGGTAACCCGTAACAAATAAATGTGCGGGACTCACTATCTCTCAGACCTAGGTACAAACCAGTTCGACAGAGATGCCGTTTTTCGTCTAAAGGAGTACTGATGGTGTATGGTGATAAGTCTAGACTTGGATACGGACGATGAATACGACACAATAATGCAGTCTTGCAACTGCTACCAGTTGGCATACAGTTCTAAATTCCCAGTTTTTCAGGAATATGTCCGAGAACAACATTTGACGGTTAAAAATATCGTATTTACTCTAATCTAAGCCGCATTATTTTCCAGTATTAATGCTACTGAAAATCAGGGGCGGCTTAAGATCGAAGGCAACACATTTGTTGGAGGGGGGGTTGAGTTTCCATCCCTTTCAAAAGGAAAAATGTAACCATCCATTCTGGCCACTTCCATCGATGTTCCACTCCCATTCCGCAGTTTATCTCTAATATTCAGTCTATCCTAAACATAGTTGGCTGCTCGTATTTAGGATTTTTTTTTTGTATACGCTCTTTCTTTTAATCATCTAAAAGACAAAGATATCCCTAATAGTATCAAGACGAGTTCATTATGATGCAAGCATGAAAAGGGAAGCAATTTCATGTGCAGGTAAAAAACGGAAACAAAGCAGTGGCCACTGAAAATTTGACACGGACGAAATAGATATATGTCGGGGGCGTAAGCAAAATGGTATAATTTTTGCTTGTAAATGTTCAATAGCCTTTAATAATTCTTACATTCTTACAAAAAATGCATTGTTTTTAAAAAAATGTAGCATAAAAAATGCAATGGATGGCACGGAAGACAACGCCGTGTTGGAAAATAGCGACGCCGGCATTAATTTCGAAGTTAGCTGTGACAGTGGAAGTGACGAATCATTTCGAAACATGATACTGATGATTAGAGTAATTATAGGTTCTTGTGTGTATTTGAAAGTTTTTAAAACTGGCAAAATAAATTAAATATTAACGTCTTATTATTTCTCATTAAATTAAAATGGTGGCTTAGATTCGAGTAAATACTGTATTTATATCCTGTACTTATTCAGGTAGATTCGAGAGCAGTTGACCAATGCCTTAAAACGTACTTGTTTGCTGTTGTAGGAAAGAGGGGCTTGGCAAAGAAAAGCCCCGTAGGATCGGTATTATAATAAATTAGAGTGAGAGTGAGTGATTGCATTCAAGCCCCATGTACCGTGAAGAGATAAGGAGTTCTTAACGTTGTGGGACTGGATATTTTCTTACATATATGGAATAAATAAACACGCTATGAAATTGCATAAAAGTACCGCAGAAAGACCAATAATATCAAAGAGTATCCGAAAAACTATCATGGAATATCACAAAACCACATACTTCCTTTAGATATCCATCGCCTTGCCAACCACATATTTACTTTTCATAGACTAAATGCATGCAGCAGGTATTTTGGGGAAGTATTTGTTTCATGAGAATCTTTGATACGATGTTAATCTATATATCATTAAAGAGATTTTAAATAAAAATATTTCTTTTCAAATAAAGTATTGAAAATGAAGAATTCCAGAGTAGGAACATTTATAGTTGCAGAACACGTTGTTTGCTAAATCGTTCATAGTCACAAAAATCCCGCTATCTTCAATATGATATTGGTTCTGCTGGTCTTTACTCTCTAGGCCCTTGGCCAGCTCATCTCATGTAAATTTTAAAAATTTGAATAGTTTTAATTTTTCTTATATCAAGATTGATTGGGGGATGGAATATAAACCGTTTACCAGTAAAATATATATCAGAAACGTAATCATTCAATTGAAAATTGCAGTGGGATATCTTTTCTTTAAGCTTCAGAGTAGTTAAACTAAATAACATTTAAGTCAAATTTTAAAGAATTTGTTGTATTTTTGATTAGTAATTATTGAATTAAATAATTTTTAAATGAAATATTTCGCGTATTTATTTTTAATTTTGTAGGTTTTCATTCTTTTCGTAATGTAAAAATAGTTTTATTTTAACGGAATGATTTTATTGTACTTTATTTGGAATAAAATAGTCCTTAGACTACAATGCAAAGCTGTGTTGAAATAATTTTATGATACAATTTGATTTTTAAAAAATATTGTTTAGTTGTAAGATGTATTCGCGGATTAATTTTATGTGTTTTTGAAGCACATTTTTTCTCTTTTTAAAGATATATGTAAGAAAACATCCGTCTTTAGAAATAAAAATGAGATATTTGTTGTCATTAAATAATAAAATATCCTTGAGAAATAAATTTTTCGGCTTATTAGTAACCATCAAAATTTTTACGATGAAGTAGCAGATGTCTTACAGCTATTATTATTCGACAAACAATAGTCTGAAGGGGAAAAAACTGAAGTAGAATCCTGTTAATTATACTCCACCTTTAAAAATCATTATTACGGATTCTTTTAACGAATGAACAACTCTTTCATTTATCATCTTATCACAGAGTTAAAGGTTTAATCTCGTAATTCTATAAATAAGTACTAAAGGAATTTTTGTAGGATCCAAACGATAAACTCCAAGTTGTAATCCGATTAATTACTACTCTTGCTAAAATAATCCTAAAAGTATAGCATATAGAACTTGAGCTTATCGAACGGAAGAAGGGTCTTCTAAAATACCTTCTAACATGTTTTTTTGCTCTATGTTTAAAATCAGCAGACGACAAACACAACAAAATGGAACGAGCCTGTCAAAAGTGCTTCGAACTTGGGAAAATATCACGTGATTTCAACCAAGCATATCTCGTGCACTGTGGTGGCCGATTACCCTACTAAATGAAAACTCAGTCAATCAGACTTTTTATGATGGAAACGGTTCGCGGAGCAATTTAGAGTTTCCAAACATGGTTCACTTAAGATTTCGATTTGTGTTCACGATAGTCAGAATAAAATGAGGGCCAAAGGTGCTCGACCTGAATAGCTTCTTTTCGCAAATTACTTTTATGGCTGCAAAAAAAAAAATATTCAAATCACTAAGCAAGTACTTTAGAATAGAAAAAGCGTTATGGAAAGTGTTTTAGCGGTTATTTTCCGAAAATTTACAAAGTTGATTTTAATATTTAAATTTTTTGCTCGTTATCGTTATTTGCTCTCTATTTAGTTTTACACTTTATTAATATTCCAACGATCTTTAAAATAATTACTTTTAAACATAAATAGATTTTTATTTAATTAATTTTATATTAATAGGGAATTTTTAAAATTTTACAATATTATAATTAATAAATGTGTTTCTGTCTGTTATTTGTGTTTACATTTTTGCTTTATTGGAATTGCTTCAGCTATCAATTATTTTAATAATATTGTTTATGCATAAAAAATACAGAGAGATACGCAAAAAATTATTATTAATACGTTATGTTAACTGAACGTTTTTTCATTTTATATAGTAAGTTTTCTACCTTTCAAATTTCCAAAATTAGGTCAAATTATTCTGTAATACTTTTTTTCTGTTGATGCTTCTATTGTGTCTATGAATCAAAATGTATTTTTTACTTCATTCTGTACTTGTAAATCATTTAAGAATGTGGTAAATAGACCATAGGAATTTGTTTCTTTAAGAGAGAAAAGCATTAAAATTCCTGTAAATTTTTTCACACAGCGGTCTTTCAACCTACCATTGTTTCCATCCACAAAAGAAAACTTTACACCTGCATAAATGATTTTTTCCCCATCACATTGCCAATTATCATGGCAATAAATTACATGTCCCGCACCCAATCCTGTCACTTTCCAAATCTTTTGTACAGCATATTCCTTAATTTTCACGCCTATTAAAATTTGATGAGCCTACTAAACTTGTGTCGCGTTCTGTTATTGTTCTCGTAAGCACAGCTAAAAAGAAGATAATAAATCAGTTTTCTTTATCGTCTATCAAGACAAGAGAATTTTAAGAAGATTTTTTTTGTTGAGTATTCAGTCATCTGTTTCTTCCGTATGTTTTATGCATATAACTGTAGTATAATCGTTTTCTAACGTTCAAGTAATTTTTCTATAGGGTTTATAAATAATGTGTATGAAACTCTTATATAAATTTTTAATTTTGCTAGACAATTTAAATGTTTATCGTAAATTTTATTCAATTTTCTAATAATGTGCATTATAGTATAATGTATGCATTATAATTAAAAAAGCAAGCATTGCGCCATCAGGTTCCAATCTCGAATCTTTTCTTGAGTAGTGACTGTTATGTGCGTATTCAACTTTATCCTGTAATAATTAAAAACAGAAGTATGGAAAGCAAACTGTATGAAATGTAAATTTAAATATCAAGAAACAGAGAAAGAACTAAAATTAAAATAATTCAAAAAGCTTAAAAATAACAGAAGTTTTGGTCAAAATATTGGGCTATGCTGTGCCTAGCAAATCCAAATACTTCAAAGAAGTCAGTGTTTCTGTAAATGATTTTAGATATAATCAAAAAGAATGAGTGATGAGAGAGTAAAATTTGATTGGTTGGAAGAAAAAGCCAGAAAAATTACTTTCCATGTTTTAATAAATATCAGAGAGCAAAGGAGATAGTAAAAGATCTGCTTGATGATCTAATGGTATAAATTGAACTTTGATAGATAAAAAAAATTGTAGGGTCTGGGAAAATTTAAATTTGAAATATATCTATCAATTTGCGCTACTAAAAAATAAGTTGAGTTGTCAATTCTGTCAAAAATTTTACTGCGAGTTTTCTGATGGTTTGTCGAATGGTGGAAATTTTGTTCACATTTCTGAATCTGAATTTCTCATGATAATTATGTTTCGAACTCTTTCAAAGTAATTTATATGTGTTTTTGCTGAATGTCCCTACACAAAAGAGGCGTAGATCGTTATTGGTTTGAAGAAAAAATTATAAATAGATAGATAAAAAATTTGTTACGTCTGCTTAATTTAGACTCGCGTGAGATAGCGGGAAAAGCTTTTGTGCAGTACCATTAAATTTCATCGTAATACGAGTACTATGTTGTTTAAAAGTGAAGGTTTTATTTAAAATGACTCCAAGATACTTAGTGTAATAAGACCAAGAAAATTTATTGTTTCAATAGAAAACACCAAGAGCCTGTTTTCTTAGGAAAATGTGTGGCTTTCGATTTGAAAGCATTTATTGCGATTTTTCACTCGTAGAACCAGTTCTTCTGGCGAACTAAATATTTCTTAAGTATATGTGATATGAATCTGAGATCTTAATGTAGGCACAGAATCGCCATGCCATCGCATATATCCACAATAATATGTTGCTCGTGGTAAGAATATCGTTGAAGTGAATGTTAAATAAGGTAGGATCCAGAATGAGTCTTGCCGAAAAACTGCGTGGATAGGCCTAGTATTGGAAAGTGTTCGATTTATTTTTACTGAAAAGCTACGGTCAGAAAAATAGCAAATAGTGTGCTAGTTTAATTTGTCGAAATGGGGTATTGTATTTGAAGTGTTATAAAGTATGCCTGTATATGATAAACTCTATAAATACTTTCTGGAAGCTTTTTTTCATATTGCTAGTTCCATTTTTAGTTACAAGTGAAATAATCAGCTTTATTAGGAAGATATAATGCTAATTCAGTAATTTTAAATTAATTACATTCAACTGATTTTATCTTTTAAATATAACTGATTTTATGTGTACGAATATTATAAAAATAATACTCATGTATTGTATTTTAAATGTATTATTCAAAAAAGAATGTTAGAAGAGACCAGAGGAACAAATTCATGTTTATCATTAACTAAATAAATTATAAGCTTATGTGAGTTATTTTTTAAAAATATGCTTTAAATTTAAAAAAAACATGCCAAAAACATTTAAAATATTTTGGTGAGAAGGCTAGTCATTAAATAGGAATTCATTTGAGTTATTTTCTGGTAAGTAAATTCAATTTCTTCCAAACCTTTTGTATGTGTTATAAATTGCAATACATAGCATTAAATTTGAAAATTTTCATATTTTTTTCCGTGTATGTTATAATTTTAATGCATCTTAACAAACAACGTTTGTTACAGTTTGTTTTCGCTTTGATTCATAACTGGACAGATTAAATATTCTGAAGTTTCTTATCCAAAATTACAACATCTGTCATTTAAAAAAACATCACAGCAAAAGTATGCCTTTTATAATTTCTTATAATATTTCATGCATAAAGTATATTTGTGAGAATTATAAAACTTAAGCGAGTTTCTGTTAGTAAAACAGTTTTTCATCATCTTTAAATAATTAAAATATTTATCCCAATTCTGGGACTTCTCAAAAATTCATTATTGTCTTTTTTTTTTTAATTTCTGAGCTCTTTAATAAACTAATTTGAATTCTTGTTTCGCTTACCTGTTGCAATGCATTACTACTATTTTCTGGATTTCGGTACTCAGTAGAGCATGTTCGTGCATTTTCAATTTAGAAACATTTTCTTTCCACTGTTACAATGAATCATTCAGGAGATTTCTGATATTTATTATTCATATATCGTAAATGAGGTTATCTAAATTTTATTTTGCTTTATCAAGCGCAAGGCTTGTCAGAAAAATTTAAGAAATTACGGAATAAAAAAAAAGTATAATGTAAAAATCAGGGATGTCCATTCTTGATTAAAGGCAACGTCTCTCCCTCAACTGAACATGAAAATAGTATAAACATAGTTTAAATTATTCTTCCAGTATTTTACTCAATAACTAAATAATTTGAGTATAATAGAAATTACTATCCATTGCTTCTTTTACCTAGACATCATTGTCTTTTAATGCACATTTAAGCAGTCGTGTGGAGGGGAGGGAGGTATGTGTGCATTGTGCGTTCGGGAATTTTAATTTTAATTTTATCATATTCAGAGTACTTCTTAAAAATGAAATAATAATGTTTTATCCGATATTTTTTGAAAATATATATATTTATTGTTAAACTATGCTAATTTATAAAAAAAGCTCGAGTATATTAAATTAATAATCAAATTACATTTTAATTTTGAGTATGTTATAATTTCGTTTATATTATTCGACTGAAAACATTTTTATTTAAACCTATTGTTTAATAAGCTGCAATAATTTTATAGCATAGCTAATCAAATACCATGACACAAATTATTAAGAAAATAACGATTGATATACATTTTTAATATTATAATATATTTTGATTTTTAAATTCTTCTTTATTAACCTACATGGAACCAAATATAACGGTTTTTATCATGTCCCAAAATACATTACTCAATTCTTAGCAGTTTTAGTTTGGAGTACATCAAATTTAGTTGGTGTTATAATTCATCAATTCAAGATTCTGTGGAATAAATTAAAATGCATTTCCATTTCTTCTGCAACCACATCAATGTCACATATTTCCCGCGTTTTTTTCTTCAAAAATTGTCGTCTTTTCTTCGTAGGCGAATTTACTCAAAGAATTGCAGACAACGTCACAATACTCTTGACAACCGCTAGGCGTTCCCTTACATTATTAGAGCTTTATTCTTTTTTTAGGTCAAGGTTAATCCGAGAAAAAGTAAAGCAGGTTTAACATTTCCTGTTCTATGGAAGTGGACGAAGTAAACACGTGCTAGTGGCACAATGTGGTTAGTTGCTGCCTTGAAAGAAGCATCTAGAAAAAGACACAATGAAATCAACGAAGAACAGAAAGAACAAAAAATAATGATTTATTTATATAGTCGTCTAATTTTCTCGTTCTCATTGAAAATATGAAAAAGCAAGATAGTGAAAAACAAAGTTTTTAACATTCCTTATTGAAATATATGTAGGGATCTAAAAATAAACTCAACAAAATTATTAGAAATCGGTGAATACCTAATATTTGCTAATTTAAAAACAAAATATCGAAATGCATTCTTAAAACGAAATTAGAAATATTTCTTCATGAAAACGGACTACGTTTTCCGGTAGTTGGCAATTGTATTTCTTGATAAATGCAATGTAAGACAACAACAAAAAATTGCTCGAGAACAAAATTTTCAGTATGCACTGAAATTTACAACGTTTTAAAATTTTTATGGAGAGTAAATGATTTAAATTTTTTTTCAAGGTTAAACCAAGCAAATTTTATTAAGCAGAATGTAAACTAGTGATATCATTCAGTTGATATATGTGATTACCACATTATTTCTGATACAACATTTCAAGCTCCTTGACAATGAGTCGTATAGATTCATTATGAAGCCCGACGATAAACTATCCTATATTACTTGAACCATGGATCATGGTCCTTGTAGATTACGGGGTAACGGTGGAGTGGTGACTTCTCGTCTCATGGCATCCTATACATTCTCGTTCGAAGGATAGGCGTGGTGAAAATGTCAACTATGTTAAGATATCGGCATGTAAACAAACTCTAGAGGCTATAGCAATAAGTGGTCGATAATTGTCTTGTTGAAAAAGCTTTGAAACTGGGAGTTCGGGAATAGGATCGCAACTGGCTGCAGGATCTCTTGAACCAAACGTTGATTTGTCAAATAACCCCGTAACGAAAACTGAAGATGATTTGGCATCATATTCAATTGTGTATCAAATCATGACTCCAAATTTTCTGGACGTATGCCTCTTAAAATGAATCGTAGATCTTGGCGCTGTTCATGTTGCTCCCACTCAGCAATGGTAGTCGTATCCACCAAGACAGAAGCAAGGGTCTTCGGCGAAGACCAATTTATGTCATTTGACGCCCCTCAACTGTCTGGCATACATCATTCCAGTATTTAACGACAATGGTGTGCTATTAAAAGCAGTCACTTTAATGATCTGCGTAAGTTTAGTCCCACGTCTGAAACCGACAAAAAAGGGTGCGCTTGCTTGTGAAACGTTTGTGACTGAGGTTCCTTCTCCCCGCTGGATTTCTACAACAATGGATGTTGGATTAGTACGCGCATGTCTTACATCATGTTGATCCTCTTTCATTCCGGTTCATCGGAGCCTCCCTGAACTTGATTCATGCTGGGAAATGCCTAGTTGTGTCCACTCTGTTAGCAGCGTGCGACAGTATCATTATCTACAATCAATATGCTTCGCATTTCATCAATTAGACCATTCACCTTTTCGGAGCCCAGTTATCTGTCTTCTATCAAACTCCCCAGTTGGTGTAAGTGCTTACGAACTTAACTTCATTTCTTTCATTATATATATTTTCTTTATTTTGACCACTTCATTAAAATGTGTTTGCTTATTTACAACTTTTGTTTAAAATTAAACGAAACACATCAAATTAAATTGTTGAGCTTATTAGATAAATGAAGAAATGTAAAAGATTTTAAGACATTATTACAGAAAATCTTTGTAGGGATTATTAATTATCATGTGTTTCTTACATGTATCTTGTATTAGAATACAGTTAAAGCTTTCCAAATACCCAATTCTTCGCAAATTTTTGCAACTTCTTAGAGGCACGCGACGAATTTTTAAAAAGAAACTATACATCATCTTTTACAGATGACGGGGAAATACACTCGACGTAATTGTTTGCTCCTCCATCTTCCGTCCTTCCTGGTTCATATTTTCTCTCTGACAAGCCGATGACAAAATTAAATCCCTAACCGGCCCCTTATCTCAACACTATAATTTCTCTTTTTAAACTGGATGGTAGAGGAAGAGGGGGCTTTTTTTACAGAGATTCATTCCCATTGACCTAAATACAGTTGTGTGTTTTAAGGAAGTTATAAACTTCTACTATATAATCGCTAATAGTTTTCATGTGATACGTGTAATCATCATTTCCTGTGGTAAGTGAATATCAGGTTGCGATACAGTTCATAATCATCATATTACTCAAGAAGTAAGTAATCGATCACTCCACTAAACAGGAACTTTAACCATAAAAAAATTATTTATCAAAATTGAGATTATAGAGCTCTATGTATGTGTGTGTGATAGAAAAAGAAAAATTCTTTCTTCATCCTATGTATGAGAAGCGATGTTATTGATTATTGTTTAATTATAAAAAAAATTATAAAGAGGATTTTAACTTGCTAAATTCAGTTTAAAATCTAGGGTAAATTAAATACCACAAAGAAATTTAGAATTTGGGTAACAGATAAAGGTGCGTATACAACTGTGAGCTGAAGCATCGTGAATAGATACATATGTGAAATTTTAAGCGCTGAATGTGAATCCCAGCTCGCAGATTTTAGGCACTTTTAGCGCTGAATTGTTTGCTTGCGACCTTCTGTTGGTTTTTCTTGAGGAATAAGGAATTCCCAGTTCCAGATATATGTATCATATGTAGTTCGATGGTTTTTTTTATCCTGCCCTAGCAGGTCAGAAATTATTTCTGATGATTCTTTCTTCTCATGGATCTCTGAAAGTTGGCTGTAAACATAATTGCAATGAACGGAGTACGACTTGCGATTGGTTCACCCCGTAAATATATACACACTTTTATAAATGAATGGGATCACATTGAAAAAAAAACATTTAAAAAAATGATTTTTAACGCAATTATTAATTTTGCCTCACTTTTTAAGAGTATGCTTACCTACTTGTGATTTTTTTTTACGAAATTAAAAATTACGGGGAAATTATGCACGTTATACTTCCTTATTTCAGTCTATGCGTAATAATTGCCGTATGAAACCGAAATGATTGAAATTTATACTATTTTTTTTAATTGGAACTAAACCAATAAATATCATTTCTTATTCATGTATTCAAATGAATTAGATTCGGCAGCTAAAATAAAAGTCTAAAAATCAAGCCATTATCCCAATAACATGATTTATTTTCCCCGTCTTTATACGGTAAGTTTTCTCTTTATTAAAGGTAAAAAGTAGTATCGTTCAATTATTTGGCTTACCATCGTATTTTATTCACGAATCAATCGATTATACTGATACGTATAGACTGCAGAATATCTACGAAAGCATCACTTAAGAAATTTGTATTTCCTCTATGTTATAAATAAGTTACGAAAAAATTTAATGCAAAATAATTCACAGAGTTAAATTAAATTCAGCATCATTAAATTGAACTTCAACCGAATATGATAAACTTCGGTCGTATTTGATTTGATTCAAAATTGCTACATGTTTTTCTGCTTAAGAGTCGGAAGGCTTAACGGTCGGATTTAGTATATTTATAGCAAAAATAATTTGCAAATTGAGCACTAGAAACTTAAAGAATTGAAATTTTTATTTATTTTATAACATTTTAATGAAACCCCTTTCTTTTATTAATTCACGTTTTAGCGTAGATGGGGATGCTAGTTTACATCCAAGTAGATTTAACTGAAAAAACAAATATAGGTTAATTAAAAATGAACAATATTCATTTACTATTGAAATTTTCAAAACTGTGAAGTTTATTTAAAGTTAAACTTAGATTGTTGTATTCTTGAAGTTATAAAACCTTAGTTATAAAATATTTTTAATGTTCATTTTTTATTATATTTAACACTATTAACATTAATTATACTAAATATAACAAAAAGTATTAAAACAATAAATTATAATGCAATTATAACTTTTGAGTCACAATTTAAAGTAATAATTTAATATTTAATTGTTATATTTTCAATATACCCAATAGCAAACAAAATGTTGTTTGGATCATTTTGTGATAAAACGTGTAAACTAATTATTAGAAGATAGCATTAAAATCCAAATTTTCTATGTGGCTTTTAAAAATTAAATACTATTACCATATGTTACTTCATGAATTTTAAGTCGAAACGGATTAATTTTTCCTTTCAATTTTTTCCGGGAAGAACTCGCTTGTTTAAATAATATGAAAATATTTAGATTTATATGATCACAAGAAAAATCAATCAAGTAGTGTGAGATATGATAAGATTATATGATAAAAAAATCCATTACTCTAAAAAAGTTATCTTTATTTAAAATCAGAATTCCAGTTAGAAAATACAGACCTTGGTTTTTTATTACGCTCTAAATATTCTTTAAAATGGCGACAAATGGCTTAACCACACAAAATGAACAAAAGAGTGATTGATTGGAAATATATTGGAAACCTGATTTGATGCCAGCAGCTGAAAATAGAAAATGCAATAACCTTGGTGGGAACCGGCTAAGAGATATACTTTATAATACTAAACAAAACATGTGTGAAAACTTTAAATAACAGAACCAAACCACACAAAATAAATTTTTATCTTACGTTTTGAAACTGAACAGAACCACTTTTGGGAGTTGAAACAAAGGAAAAGAATTCTTTCACCAGGTGTTAATTACGTATTCTTACACAAAAATGGTATTTTACTTATTCAACCTTTTGGTTGCGTAAACTAATATCATAATAACCATTTTTCCATGGAAGGTCAATACAAAAATAAATCATACGTTAATGTTAAGTGAAAAATTAACGAGTCATCCGCCCTGACAATGACACAGAGAAAAGTGTTGTACCGCCAATTTACTCTTCAAACTGATAAGTTGTTATTCATTTTTGTCGCCTAAAGTACAATCAATTTTGAGCGAAAAACTGAAATAATTAACTTTAAATATATTTCTAAATACATGAGTGTTTTATTCTTAAAATGAATTTTGTGATGGCAGTATTAAGCAATCAACTTTTCATGGCTCATTGAAGGTTATTTTATCTCAGAGTATTACTTTGAAGGGTTTTGGGTGTTCAATGCCATTGCCATCACGAATTTTCTAAGTAAAAAATGTTTCCGCCCCATTTTCATAGCAAACCATGCTTGTTAATAGTATATTTGTTTGTCTTTGTACAACACAGCTTATTATTATCCTTTTTATTTTGGTAATTGTTAACGTATATGATGGTAAGTGAATCTTTTCAAATTAAAATTTTTGCGAGTATTTCGCAATACTTATCTTATTATTACCTTAACTTACGCAAACTATGGATAAGAATAAGAATATTTTATAATCTGCTTAGTACTACATATTCTGTTTTATAAATTCTCTACATATAAACTAAAAAAATGTCTTGCTTATTTATTTATTATTATTTTTTTTTTTTGATTTTTAATACAACTGGGAATTTTTATGGAGTTTATACAGAAAAAAAATAAGAAAGAAAATTTTTATCAAAAAGTATTATTTTGCTAAGTAATTTTAATATAAACAAAGCTGTATCAAAAAGGTAATGAAATTAAACAGTGAGTTTTAAATTTACTGCACTTACACACTTCCCATGAAAATTCATTTTTGGTGTTACTTTTACAATAAAGAATTAAATTAAGCTCAATCAGCTTGTCAGCAGAGACAACCTTATTTTTTTCACATTTAAAACTATGAAATTTTTTATTCATTACAATATTGACCCTTATTTTTTGAGGGACATCTTAAAAATAAAAATTATAAAACGATAAGCAATTATTAAATCTTGGAATATATATATATTATAGTATATATAGTATGATTATTTGTATTATATAGTATGTATCCATTTAAAAACTACATTTAATTTTTGATTTTAATTTTTTTAATACAAAAATTATGATTTCTTTTCATGTAAAATCTACTAAACATCTTCAATATTATTGATATCGGTTTGTTGTATAAGGCTAAGAACTCTGATGGGGAAAAAAATAATTATACTGTTTTTTAAAGGAGGATCATTGAAAACAAAATAACGATTTATGATGCACTACTTTATCTTAATTTAGAAGATATTTGTAGCATATATGATGAATGCATTTTACGTACCACTGTATAACAACAACAAAAAAGAATCAGATAGAAAGTTCACATATTCAATACCTTTCTGTTAAGTTACAAGCAGGCTTTTGACAAAGAGATAGGTAGATAGATGTAGATGCAGATGTAGATAAAAAGAAAAAAGAAACTGATACATGGTACAACCTGTTTTATTAAATTAATATTATTAAACTAACAAAAATAATGTATATATTACCATATACAGATTAATAATAAAGTATTTCCATGAAAAGCTTACAGATGCAGCATTTTTATTGCAAAATACTGATTCTTTAATACTTTTTCCTTTTCATAAGAAAAAAGCATTGAAATGATTATGTTTTTCCTGCACATCTTATTCTTTATTTTTACTTTCATCGTTCGAAATTTCAGATTGTCCTGAATACCAATTTAGCAATTTAAATAGTTTCTATACGCGTAATGAGAATTCTATAATTGTATGCACCATTTTTGTATAATTTGATACCATAAACTTGATTTAACTAGAAGTGATTTGCATTGAATAACGATGAATCATTCCTCTCAGTAAAAGTAAATGACGACAATGCGCTATATATAGTAGGAATTTTGTGGTTAATTTGCATACATGTTCTACCTTGAAATCAAGGGGAGAGAATGACGTAGAGCTACCTCCTTGAAAAGAAATGATAATGGAATGGACGTGAGAAATATATTTTATCGATCTCACATTATCATTACTCGTCTAGCAGGATTATATAACATAAAATATGTAAGATGCTTCCAATTTTAACGATTATCGAATTTTATAAAAGAATCTTCTTCTCAAAAGATTTAATACACACAATTTAGCAGTAATTCTAAATTGTTATTGCTTAATCACTGCATTGTAAATGTATTCAGATTCATATATCACTTAATTTTATTTGAAAATTTTTTCTAAAAAATATTTATTGTAATATAAGCATGTTTTTGTTTTAATGTATTTAATCATGTATTTGTATGAATGGAATTATGTATTTGTTGTAATAATTTTTGTAATAACGAAGTATAAGCCGATCCGTGTGTAAGCCAAGAGTGCTTTTTTTCTGTAAACATTTACCCTAAATTAAAAAAACCCGTATGCAAACTGCATTGAAAAAAAATCCTGTTATTTTCAAATATGTTGCCAAGCGGGTAAAATGGATTAAATATTTTCCTATCAGATTGCAGTAAAGTAAAACGCAAGACGCCAACGACAATTGTTTTACCTCTGAAAACCCTACTTGAACCTTTATTTTGAATGGAGACTGCTTTTAAAACACCCAAAACCTTAAAAAATTAAAATCGTTTTCGAATGACTGATGTAAAACGTAAGAACAAATCGTTTTTACTACACTATGTTTTCTTCCGAGATTAGCGGATCCGTATGTAAGTCGAACCCGTATTTTAGCTTCAAAAAGTTCCAAAAATTCTTGGACTATACACGGTATAAGACAAGGTACGGAAATTGAAAACGATAGTCTTTCGAAACTTTAACAATACATTTAAACATTTCAAACACCATATAAATGACTAATTATGCTGTTCAGTTTCGATTACTTTATTTGATTTATCATGATGTTTTATTTATCCATGAAAAACATACCATATTATATTAAGTAAATGCTATTTGACAATTTAGTCGAGAGTCCCAACAAAGGAGATTCTTATACCCATCCCAAGATATCTTCTTCGTGTTCATTCTACAAGACATGACTGCAATTCAAAGTTTTCGTGTCATCAGGTACAAACAAAATGTGTACCAAATCCTTCATTTCGATAAACTTTTGTTTTTCGAGGAACCTCAATAACTAACACACTTTAAAGGTCAAAACAGCAATAAAAAATGCCGAGTCGCGAATGCATCCGCTTGTGACACTTCACTTAGAGTATTATACATTAATCCGAAATCACTTTTTCAGCGACGCGTAACGCTTTGAGGCTGGAACGTGTCTTTCGTTATTTAAAAAAGAACCGGTCACTGAGCTGCACCTACTGATACAGTTACCAGAAGAGGTAACGGAACATTGTGAGTGGAATAACTGGTTTTCCCCTTGACCACCTTGCTTTTGTTTTATTTTTCCATTTTATCCGTTCTCTTTATAATTGTTTCTTATTTATTTCTTCATTGTGTCTCAGTGTCTCAAACCAAAAGAGGAAACACGCTTTGCAGGAAATTTCGAAGCAATTTTTAATCGATTTCATTGTATCATTACAAAATGTCCCAATGGTAATATCTTCCGCTTTCTTTCCATTCATTTCCTCCTACATATGTAGTTCTGCCACCTCTCCTCTTAGTGAGGGTGTGGGATTATTTGAAAACAGAGCAGTGTCCTTTGTCTTTTTCTTTGATAGCCTTCTTTTCAACGAAAAAATTATAGTTGAAATTTTAGGAAACCAATTGTAATTTTGAAAAAATCACCTATTTTTTATTTATTAAAAAATTACGTTTCAGTATGTAACTTAGAACAGACAAATTTCTTTCGCAACAAAAATATCATGTTTAAAATTTTATTATTTGTGAAGACACTCGTCTCAAACACATTCTTTTAAAAAATATTAACTGATTGAAATTTTAAAACTTTAAATTTTTTTACTGAACCTCTATAATAATTTCAATTTTAGATTTAGAATCTAGGGTGTAGGGTTGAAAAAAGTTATGAAGTCTACTCTAATTAATTTTTTAAATGTTCACTTAATTAAATTAAAAAACTTAACTAAATTAAATCACTTAATGTAATTAATTTTTTCAGTTCACTTCATAAGATTTATTGTATATAATTTACTAAAGCAATTACATTTAAAACAATTTTTAAAAATATACTTTAATGTCTTGCAGTTAATGCATTTTGTTTAAACATATTAGAAATTTAAATGTTTTTACAATATTCTATAAATTTGTGATTTCATAGAGTGTATTAAAAATATTTTCTTAAAAAATGGCAATGCTGTAAGTAATGGAAAATGAATGCTTTAAAGTAGCAAATAAATTATATCTCTTTGGGATATTTTCTGGGGAAAAAAAGTAAAATAAACAAATTTGAAATCCTTAGGGTTATATTTTGTGGTTTATATTGTCTCCATTTTCAATTTAAAATAGTAATTATTGTAGAAACCTGATTTTTTTGTGCAATGCCATCTACTACAAATACATCTTCAGTAGAATATATAATTCTGTATATATATATAAAAAAAAAAATGAGAGAATGTGTTAATATATATTAATAGTTACCATTCTTGAATACAAAAAACACTTTCAGATACTTTTTTCTACTTGTTCCAATTTATGACAAAAAAAAAAGAGAAATCCTTTAAATAATTTCGTAATTATACCTTATACGGAAAGAGAGAGAGAGATTACCCTAAAAAACAACAAATAATATCCCGTTCTCTGAACAATGAAGCAAACATTATTCAAATCCAATCCATTAAAAAGTCAGATTCTAACCTTAGATAAATTTGTTTGCAGAATATAATTTATTTATATTTTTCATACTCATACTGAAGGAAGTTTTTATAATGGATTGATAAAAACTTTTATGCATCAAAACGTCGTAACTTAATGGATCTATATAGATTAAAAACCTTGATGTATAACAATGTAATCATCAATTCTTGTAAATGTTAGTCTCTTTTTAATAATTCAACAGATAACTTTCTTATTTAGTAACGAAACAGACTTATCCATTTCCAAGGAATGCCTAAACACTTCTTCCTTGAATTGGATATTTATAAATGTCATGGTCGTCTAATTATTTATGTTAATTTCATCTCCATTGCGCATATATTAACCAAAATACTTTTTTAAATTAGAAATAGCTTCATCTTCCATTTCTCTTGCATCTTAAATACAAAATAAATTATTCTTATTCCAGAAATGCACTACAGTAATAATTCTCGCATAGTATCAAACCATTAAGTCTAAAAGAAATGATTATTTATTTTGCAAATTAACATTATCATGATTTTTCGATAATATTATTTATATTCTGTTATTGCTAAAAAAATCGAAATATATCACGATCTCTTTATATTTCTCACAGTGACCATTTATTCTAAATCCGATTAAAAGTTCGAATTTTCATAGATATACAGGATGGTCCCGAATTCATGTTGCAAACTTTAAGGGGAGGTACAGAACACTGTAACACTTATGTATTGTATAGGAATGTATGGGGGCAAATGTCGCGGTGAGGTACAGGCACAAAAAATAAGAGCCAAAAGGGAAGATAAAGTGTTTATTGAAAGCGTCGTTGATAAGTGTAATGTTTAGAATAACTGTTCATAACTGTTCGCACACACAGCACATATATTATGAAGTCCAGCTGCAGCGCACATTGCTGTACAACTCACTGGCAGTTGAAAATTGCCGGATTCAAAGCTCGTACTCGCTGAAAATGGAAGAGATGTTAGCGATTTTCGTTTAACACTCTACAAACTGTCGGATGATTTACACTTACGTAATACGCAACAGCTCTTGTACTTGACTCAGGTCTATCATGATGATATCGTTCAGGTAAAAATAGACTACATCTCTTCGCCGACCAGCATCATGTCTGGTGACGTGGAACAAATATGTTTCACGAAGTTGACGATGTAACCACTGCAAAATTCTGTGATCCGGCATTCGTCGATTAGGAACTGCACGTGATACATTCGTAGCGCCGCTCTGCCGTTACTATTTACCCGACCGTACACGTAATGCATGTCTGCATTTTCGGCAAACGTTAAGTTTCCCATCGTAGACGTCAGCACAATTGCAAATGGCGTTTTTCCTACTGAGATGCATCATTTTGAACGGTGGCTAGACGTCTGCTGCCCCCCCCCCTACAGGCAACACAAACAATTGATAACTCCATTTTTTCTTTTTTTTTTACAATCTTTTATTTAACTTTCAATGTAATTTGTTCTGGTAGAGTCTTGCAACTCAATTTTGAAGCTGATATCTACAACCAATTGAGCTGAAATTTTGTATACACGTTTAGTTTGGATGACAATGTATGTCTTGACCATTTATATTCCGATATTGCAATTAGTTAAAAAGATATTAATTAAAAACCTTAAAACGCATAATTGTTTTACCATTGTGGGCTGAATATTCCACTGTGCTTGGCAACGCAAAAGGAAGGATGAGGGAAAAAATTTTTTTGGAGTTTTGACGTTTTTAAAACAGTGATCTAATTTTTTTTATGAAACTCAGACAGAAAATAATTAAAGAATCGGAAAGATAAATTTTTTCGGCACAATACAGTATAATTTTGTTTACAAAATAATAATGTTAGTATTTTTTATGATTTTTTTAAAAATTAGTCGAAATCGATGCGTTTTTATGAAAAAGATGTCTAAATCGTTGCTCATGAATTTTTTTTCGTTTAAATTAATTGACATTCCGTACTAAAACAGCTCATGCTTTGCTCTTTTAGAATAAGTCATTTAAAAAATAAAATGCTAAAAACTTTTTTTTTACGATTTTTCAAAAAATACTCAAAATTTTAATTAATTTTTTCTTTGTCATTTATGAAGATAATCTCACAAAAAAAAAATTTCCTGTGTAGAACTATGTTATTCGAAATCCGTACGAAGATTGAAAAAAAATGCTTAAATTTTTTTTTTTTTTCGTCTAATAACCTCTCTGCGAGAATTCATTTAGCTAGACTGTTCGAAATTAGCCGGTAAACGACCTTATAACAATAATGCGTTGAATGATATAAACAGACTGAGAAACCTGTCCAGTGATATCTAAAAAGTAAAAAATAAATTAAAAGTAAATGAACTTTTTTAAAAACGAACTTTTATTTAAACGCGCTAAAAAGAATAAAATAAACTTTTCTTTAAAACTTTTTTTACTATCAACCAATAACGTCATTACACAATTTATATGATATAAAAGCTTGTCGCGAGATTTACCTGTGTAGATAAACAAGTAAATTAAGTAGCTTGATCTGATTGATTTAAATTTTTAAAATTTTTAAACTAAGTAAATACGAGTACTTAATCTCGCGACAAGCTTTTATATCATATAAACTGTGTAATGACATTATAAGCTGATAGTGAAAAAGTTTTAAAGGAAAAGTTTATTTTATTCTTTTTAGCGCATTTAAATAAAAGCTTGTTTTCAAAAAAGTTTTTTTGCTTTTAATTTATTATTTCCCCTGTTTGCGCCCATACATTCCTGTACAATAAATTATTGTTACAATGTCCTGTTTCTACCCTTAAAGTTTGTACCATGAATTCGGGACCACCCTGTATAGAGCCATATGAACCTTTGGGAGAACCTCGCGTGTTTGGTGCTACGTTCAATTTAGAAGCATAGTCAAAAGAAATATTTAAAAGACTCTACTGAGAATGAAATATTTAGGTTTAAATTTAATCAGCCTTATAAATAATACGATCATAAAAACAGGATGTTATTTACATTATATTCCAGATTATTTTTCTTTTTCTCTTCATGTGGAATCATTATCGAATGCGGTATCCAGAAATTTATTTAACGAATAATAAAAATAGTTTGTTTTAATGTTAAAATATTCCTCAGATACACATATATACATTTTGTCATACTCCTTACTATGCGTTTAAAAAAAATAAAATGGTTAAATGTTAGCCTTCAAAATTCTATGATGGTAGAACTTGTTCAATGTAGTATTGTTTAAGTAATAAAAATAGTAGAATATTGCCTAAAACAGGGAGTCATGGTATAACACTCAAAAAGTAGATAAAAATCAAACAATTTATTTTTCTTTTAAAAAAATGCTTTTAAAATGACTTTTCAAACAATGCGATCAACAACAACAACAAAAAAGAGACAAGTTCTAGTTTTACACAAATAATCCAAACAATGGATTAAAAATGCTTCAAGTGATGCAGGAAGTTATGTTACACTAGTTTGAATAACAAACAATTGGTTTGAAAAAAAATCAAAAATTCACTTTCCATATCTCAAAACAAAATTCGATTTAGTTGTAAGTAATAATAAAATAATATAATAGTATCTCTCTATTTTAAATACATAGTAAGATTAAATAATTAGCAATCCTCAAAAATTTTTCTATACAGTAGATTCTTAAACTAAATTCAAGCAAAAACTTAGGCGATAGTTAATATTACTTAGCTTAGCTTTTGAAATTTGTTATTATAAAATGCCTTCCTAGAAAGATGATTTTATTTCAATAATACTCTCAAAATAAAATGGATATTTTCGATTATTTTTCTTTCCTGTAATACTTCCATAACATATAATAAAAAAAGAGGTGTGTTCTAAAATATAGATACAAACTTTTCATAATATTTAAAACTTGAAATCTAATAAGAATTCCCTTCCAATAACCTTTTACCTTACTGGGAATTAAGAATAATTCCTTCCTTATAATGGAACGTTTAAAACTCTTAAAAAATTTATTTCCTCTTCAAAATATCGTACAGTTTCCTGATCACGATTTGACACGCGTAGGGTATTAAAAAAACATACTTTTAAACTTGTTCTAAAATTCCATTTTGATATTTATGTTCAGTATCATTTCCGCTTCTTCTTATGAATGAATAGAATTCTAAAAACTTTGACAAATTGCATGGAAATCGGATATTGTATTTCCTGAACTTTCCCATATTTTTAAACTTCA
The DNA here is from genome assembly GCA_019973975.1 of Trichonephila clavata. Taxonomy (NCBI): domain Eukaryota; kingdom Metazoa; phylum Arthropoda; class Arachnida; order Araneae; family Nephilidae; genus Trichonephila; species Trichonephila clavata. The sequence goes on from BMAO01033940.1 coordinate 181,861, forward strand.
TTTCAGTGTAACATATTTTCGAGAACTTTTACAGTCTGTCTTCCTACCGACCTCGTTGAAAAACACATGTGGGTTGAGACTTTTTCTCGGCCATCGACCGAAGAAATTGAAAGCGCATGGCTGGCTTTAATATTGTCTAAACTGTTATCACACAACACCTTCGAAAGGATACAAAGAAGCAATACACAAACTGAGCTACTTTTTTTGACAGCTAAGACTCGAGGGCATGGAAGGATGTAAAATAGATTCTAAATAGCCTGTATTTCTTTCTGAAATCTTAAGAAAACTGAACAGGAAACTCACTCATTGTGCTTTGAAGCTTCATTGTATCGCATGTAATTTTCTGTCTATATTATTATGCAGTTACGAACACTGACGCGAGAATGAATCACTAGCTATGAGATGTTAATTATCATAAAATTAGAAAACGTTTAAAGGAACTATTAAATGATGACCTAAGGCATTTTTTAAATCTCACTTTATTTTGTTTTTTCCTTTCAAGTTTATTCCTTGATGATTTAAAAGAAACGTAATTATTTACTCCTTCAATTTGAAGTATATTTACATAAAAGTTCATATATGTTTAAGTAATAAATGAGGAAACTATAAATGAACGAAAATATTTTTTGTATAACTTTAGGCAATTTTATTTTATTTAGATTTCTAAAATAATTCCGCATTTTTGCATCAAATCTGTAGTTGTGGTATGAAAGGTGACATTTCGGAAAATTTATACAACTACCTGATTTAAATTACAATAAAGCCCGATCTGTGAATTTTTTTTTAATTTTAAAATTTATAATGACTGATTTTTTTAAATATTGACTATAATATTTTTAAATATAATTTATTTTAAAAAACTCAAATGCTTACTAATTTACAAAGTTTCATTTTGCTTGAAATATACATTTTACTCGTAATTTGACTGTTTTATTATATATTTTAAATTCAAAGTATTTTTTTAAAAAATACATTGTTACAATTGACCTACAAAAAGCCTACAAAATACAGCTTACAGCCTATAAAAGTATGTTTTTATTTGAAAATTTATTAAACATTTATACATTTTTGAATTTGCGCAATTGAGAAAATATTTATACACGAGTATACACTTCCTACTTAAAGTCACTTCAGAAGATTTTATAATTATGAAATAAATCATTTATTATATATATATAATTCTAGACTAACATAATAACTATTCTTTAGTTTAATGCAAATACAATTTCTACATGTTATATCTATTCCGAATATTAAAACAAATATAAGAATTAGTTTTATTTCTTCAAGTTTGCATACAAAATTAATATTTTATTCATTTAACCTCATGCTTTTGCATACGAAATATATAACTATAATTCAACGAATGTAGATAAATTATTTTAGAAACAATAAATCAATTAACATTCAATGGCACATTTTGCTTTACATTTTCTGATCGGTCAAATAATTATGTCCTCGAAAAATATGTGTTTTATGGAGATATATGGAATTATTTCCTCAAGTGTTAGCATTTTTTATTATTTATTGGTGGCCTTTTTGCGTAGGTTGTGACGGTAGCAGGGTGGCAACTCTACTTTTTTGATTTTTGTAATTGGATGCTTTTCTTAACAAGCCTGTAATTATTTTCTGTCTAAGGGTGACGCCTAACACGCGAAGACATATGTTCAATAAGCGATATTTCAAAATATCGCATTGCTTATTTTTATTCGTGAGCTTTTTGGATAGTATACAAAATTTTGGAACTTGTTTTGGAAGCCAAGTTGAACTTCGAGTTTTGTCAACGAGTAATATCAAATAAATATATAGATTCTAAAATAAATATTACAATTTTTAATGCGTTGTTTAATAATAAAATTAGTATAAATAAAAAAATACACATATACATGAATTTCCCGACAAATATACTTGTATATTTTATTTTTCTTCTTATAAGCGATTTCTTCTAACGCAAGTATTTATCATTTTATATGGTTCTCTAAAAATAATCGTTTAGAACAACAAATCTTCGAATACCCTTTAGAAAATTTTACGCTTCCCTTTTGCAATACGAAATTATACATTACATTTTCCTTTTTCTTTTTCAATATGCCGATTTTTAACCGCAAAGCGTAAGTTTTTAATGATTATATTAAAAATTTAGTAAATTTTTAAACTTTTGAAAGTATTCTTTGTAAAATAAATGTTTTTGAAAATTTGCCTCTCCTTAAATGCAAGAGTTTAATCCATGTAATGATAACTACGAATTAACTGTTTAAATTTTGCATATCCAAAAAATTTTTAAGATAATAGTAGTGGAGAACTAATTGAAGATTTATGCTTATATAATTATATTTTATACTCTAAATAACTGGGAAGCAACAAATTAAATCTGCTTTGTCTATTTATAACTTGTAAAAGTGATATAATTTTGCAAATATTTATCTCCATTTGTTTATTCGTTCTTTTGAAAATATATTAAAATAATACAATTAAAAAGGTAAAATTTATTTTACCTACAATTCATATTATTTCTGCAGACTGATTAAACTATAAACTACAGTAATGAAAAAAATGAAAATCTGTTACGCCGTCAGTTATGTGGAATCCTGTCTAGTATGCTTTAGCATGGTTTGATTGACGTTTATAGGAAGGCATTGTATGCTATTTTGGATGGTAGTTTAAATCAATTTTTTGCAAATTTAACCTATGATTTATGTAGTAAATTTACGTTTATACACCAATGGAAATGCTGTTCTGGGTGAGTGCGCCGTTTATAGGGTCAAGGCAAGACCTGCTTCCTAGACATCTTCCGCGGTTGAGCATGAATTTTGATGGAGCATAGAAATATTCAAATTGTCCTGACTCGTGACAGGAAGTAGGATAACAAAAAATACACATGTAAATACTCATAAGTAAGTAAAGGTAAGCTGTCAGTGATGTCACTTGATACAACTGATATTGTCCCTTTTACAGTAAAATTGGAATGGTACATTTCTATCAAACACGCTTGAAGCATTAGCTATCTGGTGCACTCCTCTTTTTAGTTTAACAATGCTTAGTAAAAAACAGTCAATAATAGTTTCAATATAATAATGAACATTTATTCCTTAATTATAAGGACAAATTACTTTTCCCTGAGAAAATTGAAAAAAATGCCCCCTATGTTTGGCATTAAGAAGATTCTTGAGCACTTGGAATAAAATTTTATAAAAAAATTTATTTTTTTTCAAGGTTATAGTAGAAATATTTAAATCGAAAAACGGTGTAATATATACTATGCAATCTAATAAATTTTAAAGTGTTTTTTTTTTAAAAGAAAATTTTTAGCACGTTTCAACTGATTGCAGTGAAAACAACTGTATTTTTAAGTACGCATTTTCAAAAAAGGGTTCTATTACTTAAAAATAGAATGTTAGGTAAAATTCTTAAATGCGCTTGTAAAAAAATAATAATAAAATTTATAAAAATTATCAGAATATAATGGAAAATTTTATCTTAAATTGACACAAAGTATGTTAAACTTTATAAAATCAGTTGAAATAAATCTAAAAGATGGAGTGTAATTTTTTTTGGAAGTGTTTTTTTTTCCTTTCCTTTTGCGTGTGGGTGTGAGCAATGTCTTCTAATAATTTATTTTAAAATGCAAAAAAATAGCAAAATTTTTTTTTATGAAAACTTATACTGATTTCTTTAATTGTTTCATTCCATAAAAAATGTTAAAATGACAGTTAGTAAAAGTTTTATTGTGACTTTTTTTTAAATCTTTTTTCTGCTATTCCAATTTAGAGCCTCATTTACATAGTTATAAACGCATGTACACACACACATCTTCTGTGTTGGCGTTAAAGATGATGCATGCAAAAAAACACTTTTGTTGTCAAGCATTTTTTTCTTTTTACTCTAAAACTAAGCTACTAAATTTTATGCTATTCTTTTTCATAAAACATATTAATTTTCACGTTATACATAAAAAAAACCAAAAATACTATTATACCCATGTTTTATAACTTTCTCCTTTTATATCTTCTCTGTTTTGATTATATTACTTTTTTGTGTAGAAACATGCAATGAAACATCGAAGGAAAAAAAAATAAATAAAATATTCGAAATTATTTTCAGTATTGCAGTGAGATAGCTATTTAGCATGCTTTCACGCTCGAGAGCATGCACTTATGCCTTTCGTGGAAAAATAATAACGAAATAAATGCGTTGAAAAAAAAATCCTTGTTTCAAAATGGGGTCAAACTTGACTTTGCAAGCGAACACGTTAAAGAACTTCAAATAAATCGCTGCACAATGCTTCTTAAATAAATAACGGTTTATTTGTCGGAGGGAAATATGGAAATAGTACGAAATAAAAAAAGGAATAAAAATTTATTGAATTTGCAAGGTGTGTCTGGTAATAGTTTGAATCAAGAACTTAAAAGTCACGTGCTCAAATATGACCTTGTAAATCTATCAACTACGCCCAAATATGCAGCCACACTACAGATTTTGCAATTGCATTTTTGTTAATGAATAACACAAAATACATATGCAGCTGCATAGCAAGGTGGAGTCAAATTCTGACTTTTGATTTTTGATATTCCTATGTGGTTCAGGTGCAACTGTACAGCATCAAAAATAAATTGATTTCTTAGATTATGATTTAATTTTTGATTACTGTTGATATTTTGAAAATGAACTGTTTTAATAGTTGCAAAGTAACCTAAAAATTCATCTATCATAATTAAATTCTACATAGTATTATTGCATCATTAACATGGCGTAAAAACAAAAATGGCTACTTAAATTCCACTGAACGCCCTGGAATATACGACAAAATAATAAATTTTTTTCAAAGATCAATGCTCATAAATTTATTTTATGTTTTTGTCAAACTATTGCCAGTGAGATCACAATATATCATATGTTTTACATCAATGGATGTTACTTTTTTAATGAGAATAACCATTCTCTTAAAAGTACCAAATTTTTACCATAATCTTACTATTTTTTCAATTCCTACTTATTGCTCACCTCTCTCTCCATTTTTTTTTGTTCAAATTTTCAGTCGTTAATAAAACACATTTCAAAGCACTTAATTGAGCTGAAATTTTATATACACGCTTATTTTGGATAAATTATAATTAATAAAAATTAATTGATTAAAACTAATTATTCAAAGAATTACAAATACAGCTACGTTGGCATCATTTTTGGCGAATTAATGACCATTTTGGCAACTTGCGACAAAACTTGAAAATGTGTTTCCTCACATTTTAAAGCGCTCATTTGAGCTGAAATTTTCTATACACTATTGTTTTGGGTAGAAATACGACAATTTAATTATAATTAATAAAAATTACTGACTGAAATTAATTATTTACAGAATAAGAGATACCTCCACGTTGGTTTAATTTTGAGCGACTTGGGTCAAAACTTTAAAAGATTTTTTTCTCACGTTTCAAAGCTGAACAGTTGAACTGAAATTTTATATACACGATTGTTTTGGATGACAATGCAATATACTTTAATGATAATTTAATAAAAATTAACTTCCACTTGATGTTGTGATTCTGTGTGTGTGTGTGCGTGCGTGCGTGTGCGCGCGTGTGTGTGTGTGTGTGTGTGTGTGTGTGTGTGTGTGTGTGTGTGTGTGTGTGTGTGTGTGTGTGTGTGGTGTGTGTGTGTGTGTGTGTGTGTGTGTGTGTGTGTGTGTGTGATATGTTTTTACATATTTATATTAATTGTAACTATTTTATAAAAAGTAACTAAAGTAATTTTTTTTATCTGAGTAGGAATTGAATTAAATTTTTTTGTTTTTGTTTGATACCTTGCATGCTGTCACAAAATTGTACAGGAGGAAGAAAAAATATATCTAGTTATTTAATCTAAAAAACTGCTTTTGCTTTCGAAAAGATCTTTATATTCAGGAAACTCTTATCTTAGATCAGTTACATAAGGATATATTCAAGTAATGTAAATACGGTACGAGAAATCCATATTTAAAATGATCATTAAAATGATAATGCTTTTTTAAATTTTTCCTTCAAGACATTGACACTGGAAAATCTTTTCTTTAATCCATGTTATTATAATCCTTTTTCCTCGTTAAATACGAGTAGAATTGATTCTTTCTTTTTTTAATAAAAAAAATTACGCTGTTGTAATCTTATGGGATTGGATACATTCTTAACATTTACTACAAAAATACAACTACAATTCAAAATTGAATTTAAAATTATTATTTATCCAATTTTAAAGCTTGGTACCTGAAGACTTTTTTACTAGTTTAATTTTTTTATTTATTCGAGAAGAATTTTAATAACATATAATTGTAAAGTATTGTGCAATTGTACTGCAACAAAAATAACTGGAAAAGTTTATATTTTTATGAAATACAATTACACTTTATACAATTTACTTGCTACTATTTTTAAAATTTGTTTCTCGAGATTATATGATTTTGCATTCATTTTTATAAAGTTATAAAAAAGCAATTTTTATATTCTGTATAATTTTAAAGATATTCATTTATTAACTAGCGTAGTAAAAAGGCAACAGGAAAATAGTTAAAATTTAAAGAAATGAATGAAGTAATTATTAAGAGTTTAGTTAATTTATTACCTATATATATATATATATATATAGTAAAAAAACAGCACTTTATGGAAATAATTTAAAATTACATGGGAAAAAAATCAATAAATGACCAGTCCAAATGCGTGATATATTAATGAAATGGAAATACTTTACAATTTATAAAGAGCGTTACTTTCATTGTTCTATGCAGTATAATTTTTTTGAATTGCATATAATAACCTAGAGAAAACTGAAGATGTATACTATTTTCATTAGAAACATTTCTTTTATTATAAATAATTTCTTTAATTTCGCACTCAGATAAATGTTTTATACCAATTGTTTGACTATGTAACAGATATTAAAATACGAAAAAATGATAAAAAGAAATTTCTTTCTGTCTATTTTACTTAATATTTATTTTTAAAAATTGTAGAAATTCAACCTTTGTGGTGAAAAAATCTAAGATAAAGAAATTTTTTCAAATATATTTTTCAATTTGATTATATTATTTTTCCATAATATAAACTTTTAAAAATAACTGTTCATTTTTAAATAATAATATAAAAAACAGTGTCTTAAAGTTGTGGGATTAAACTTAAATAACACTTCGTACCTATAAACAAGACTAAAATAAAAATGCCTCATAGAATTTTGGGTGCGCATGACATTCATTCTGAAGGGGAAAAATATGATGAATCATACTTGGTCAGCCTTTCACGGAAACTAGATTGTCAGATAATCTGTACATAAATTGTATTTTCTATTGTTTTAGAACTTATCATATCGAGCAAGCTTATTTAAGATTAAGTTATGCTTTATAAAAAGTGGATCGTCAGTGACCATAAGCAGTAGCCTTTATAGCAAGTATAAAACTTAAAAATTAGATGATCGTTTAGGCTACGGTTTGTATTTACAAATTAAATACGCAATTTAATTTTTATTGCTCACATTTTTTAAAAGTTAGTAAGCGTACATTTTGTGGTAGTTTTTGCGTCATACAGAGTACTCTTCTAATGTTTTAATATTTATTTATGTTTTAATTTTACTCTAAAATTGTGAATTTTGCCAAAAACTGACAATTTTTTTAAGATTTTATTTTATTGGTCATCTCTTATTAGCTTTATAAAAAATACCAAGTTTATTATTTTCCGTTCACTAGAACAAAAACTACAAGTGCTTTAGTAAAAGCAGATGCCATTACTTTAAGAAAGATGTCATACTTTAAAACGCGTTTTACTCGAAATATGTTTTTTTTTTTTTTTTTGAAAATGTTCAAACAGAGCCAGCGATTGCTAAAAAAGTTTTGAAAATAATTAACTGAAAATTTTTGTGTATGTTCTGTATAATAGTATAAGTGTTTTAACCTTCAGATTTATCAAACACTGTTTTATTACAAAATTTACAGTCCCTTATATTAATATAATCACTGTTTTTTTAAAGAAATTTCATAAATTAACTAAGATAAAGTGCTCTAGTTTTTGTAAAAAAGAAAATATCTCTTATCCTGGAGGTCATTTCAAAAATGAATAACATAGCAATACATCAGGATTGAAAAATTGGAAATTTTTTCATAAACTTTTGGTACAGAATAAGCCGCGTTTATGTTTTTTTTTTTTGTAAATTTTTACCAATTTTTTCCCATTTTAGTAATAACAATCTCTTTTTCTCTTCTTAATTTTAGATATTTTTCTTAAAATGTACTAAACAAATTTAAAAACAAGAAAAAAATCTCCATACCTCCATATTTTTAAAAAAAAGATTGTCGCAAGTAGTTTGATACTTTAACACAATAATAAATTATTTGCTTCCCTAATTTATGGTATTTTTCTTATTTAACATTAAAATCAATGTTTGTGTTAACTTAAATTGAGTTGATCTTGCCATAAAGTGAACTTAAATTGAGTTAATCTTTCAAAGTAATAAATAGAAATATAACAAGATATTTTAGGTCAAAAAATAAGATAGCCCCAATTGTATAATAGGAAACTCTTCGCTTCATGGGCAACCAACCTCGCCTGTATTTACCAAAACCACTGGGTATATATTAACTGGGTATCCATTATATACGAGCATATAGGGGATATATTTATATTTATAATGTCTTTATGTAGTACTAATGGGTATTATTTGTAGCTAACGATGTTTTTAATTTTAAACATAGAATAGTTTTGCATATTTCGTTAGATTACATTTACATACTTCATAATATATTCTCCTTACATTTCTCTTCTCATATTTTCAAGTTTTGTTTCAAACACGTGATTTGTTAACTAAAATATTTAGCAGAAACCATTCATTTTACATTAAGTTGCCTTGAATATTAATTTAAATAACATTTATTTTTACAATCATCTTGGAAAAAATACGAGGACAATTTACTGCATTTTATCATATTAATTAGATTACTGTTGATAAATAGAATTCTAAGAGAAGAATGAAGGCGGAAACTGGAGGAACAATGGTATGGCATCTTGAAATATAATACAGAAATACACAAAAACATCTAATAGCTTATCTATTTCAAAACAATCACAAATTTTAATATACTTGGACTTCCTATGTATATCAATGATATTCGCCATAATAACAAAGAACATATCAAGTTCGTCAAGGATACATCAAATTTTCTTGTATTAGCAATTACAGCTTCTCTGAAACAAAGGAAGTTTATTATTTTCTCTTTTTGAGTGATAATAAAAACGGAAATTTTTTATCTATATATTTTGGAGCAGAACTCTTTACACTTAACGCATAACAATACAAAAAAATCCTCAATTCAAAAACTGGAAATTTGGAGTAGCTGGTGCTCTTTAGAAAAATTGTGCAAACTTCAGAAGAGAAAATAGTGATAAAGGACTCAAAATCTCAAGATCGTGAAGTACTTTGAATCTTTACAATTCTCAACAACATTCGCAGAGGGGAAAGTTTTCTCTTACAAAACGACTTCTTGCCCTACTTGCCTTTTGTTTCAAAATGCTTTAAAATATAAGTCGTCTTTGTTGGAAAGATTTTCAGCAGACAATAAAACACTATTCAGCAAAATAAGTCATGGACGAAAAATCTCATGGTCCACGAATCTCTCATGATTATTTGGCCTTTCACTGTTTTTACTCATTTCGGATCTGCATGGCCCTTTTGAACTGGAATACAGTCACGAACTGCTTGATTTTTTTACCTACATATGACACTGTAGAAACCTTTCAGGTTAAAGGGCATCCTCATACCCCATGGTTTAAATGTTCTTGGAGAAGATTGAAATATGTACAGAAATTTCTTTGAGTAATATACCCAGATGTTGTAAAATTTGAATTAATTTTGATGTATCAATTCGAATTTATTGTAAATAAACCATAGTGAATATGCTTTTCGAAACTATTTCTGAAGGATATATCTAAGTGTTTATTATTAGAAAACTTTTGATAGATATAATGATATCAATACATGTATGCCGAAATTTTTGTGATAATTTGAATCAAATACTTCGTTTTTAGGTGTATCATCAGTTTTCATAACTTCTCTATTTATGTGAATTTTAGTAGCACTAATCACTGGAACTACAAAATAATTCCAAATTTTAGTGATATTTAGAATGAGATGATGTTTTTGTATGAACTACTCTATTAATTTATCTTTTTTGATATTATTGGCAAATAAAATCTTAATACAGAAAGATCTCGAAAATCTGCCACTACTTCCTGCTCTTTCAAAAAGTTATTTACAACTTTAAAAAATCTCAGTGCACTATAACGGTTGCAAAATAAAATGTCTCAATTCATTGCAATTTATATGAAAAACTAGAATCAGAATTCAGAATATATTACAATATATCTAATATAGTAGTATATTACATATACACTAAATTAGATACCCTGAACTAAACATAGTATAGATTATATTATCTATAAAACAAAATTAAATTGAATCAAAACACAAATTTTAAAATCATTTAGATTTTTGTTCCATTAACTTTTTAAGAAACTTACTTCTTTAAAACCGTTAAGCGTGGTGGGAAGATTTAGAAAGGGAAAGGTTCCAGCTCTTAAATTGACCACGTCATTTGACCGAAGCTCAGATTTACGAGGTCTGTCCATAGAAGCCTATGTGTAATTTCAAAGTACGATGCCAATAGAACAGTCAAATCAAATCCTTAAAACTGTAACATAAAAGCAAGTAAAACTTTTCATATGACAATTTTACAATACACATAGTACATGTAAAATTTTCTTTGGTTTTCATACCACAATTTACTTAATAAAAATTTTCATTTCATTTATTTTTTAATTTTTACAATTATCTAAGAATATTTAAAATTTTACTTCAAAATCTATCACAAGTTTTGTGTATATGCCCAATTTTTAATAGTTCTTTTTTGCTAATTTGTCTTAAAACATATTTTATATTCCGTAAATAAAATGAAAGCATTAAAAATATTCACACTTATTTAACAGTAATTCTATAAAAAAAAGAAATATAGTACACAAGATACACAATATTCTTATCATTAGTTGATCCTCTGGAATATTTTTGTGCTGAAAGTATAATCTTGTTTGCATAATTATACAATGAAATTCTGTTCATGGATCAGCAGCTTTACTAATTGCCACCTTGCTTAACTGCAGATCAACGTGTCACATAATTACCAGTATTTACTATCATAAAAACAATGCACATATTTCAAGACTTACCCTCAATATAACAGTCGAAACTTTTTTACCGTAACAATTATTTTCTTTTATATCATTTTATATCATAAGAAAGAGGTCACGTGTCGAACTGAATTGGAAACAGCGTTGGTGTTTGATTTGTATATTGTTTTTTTCTTTCGATAATACGAGGGAAACAATAGAAATTGATATATTGGAAGAGATGATAACTCTTACTTTATGCATTTATTCTAATTTCATACTATTATTCTCAAAGCCACCACTTTTGTAAATAAAAAGCAAATCTATAAATGAGATGTGGAAAATAAAACGGAACTCAACTTTTTTTGTGTTGATCAATAAAAAGGGTATAAAAATATTTAGGTCAGTATATTTCTGTTCTAAATTTGTTATTAATAAGGATAATAATATTTTTAATTAATTCATGGTCTGTTTTGCGAAACTGTTTCAAATTATCCATGGTAAAATGTAATAAAAGGGATGCAACAACATATTTTCATTTTAATACTGAAATGAATAATTAATTTATCAAAATAAAAAATGTTCCATGAATAAATTTTTAAATTTTTTTTAATTTACTCATTTTAAGGACTTTATAACCAGCCAATTGACTTGAAAAATTAATCAATATGTTTTATTGAGTGATTCACCCCTTTTAGAAAATTTTAGAAATGTTTTGCGGGTCCAGATGGAAATCTAATAAATTCTTGAGGTGTTTTGCACTTTGATGAGGTATTAAATTCTTGAACTTGATGAACTTAGAGGCACTGATTTATTATAATTGTTTGAACCTTAAACAATTGTCAATTCAAACCGCGTTTCTTCTTACATGACCCTCCATAGTGGATGCTTCAAACTTTCCACCTTCTTTTCTTTAAAAAATGTAGTGTTTGTTTCCTAATAAATATTTCAGCAACTAAAATAAATCATGATTTGCGGAATTTAAATTCCTTCTGTTGATTTGTACTGATTCACCAGAACTAACACCTAAATTTTTTGCAAAATTTAACAAAAAAAAAATATTAAAAACGTTCTGGTTGTTAAAATATTTATTAAAAACAATATTTCCAGAATTTCTAAGGTTCTAATTTAAATTATCCTTCTGGAATATATCATGTTCTTAATTTATTTGAACTCTAAAATAGAATATTTTTTTTAACTTTAAAATTTAAAATAGTGATCTATAGAAGGACAAGAACAATTTGTATAAACTTCAATATGATTCGTTAATAGGGAGTCAAAAAAATATATTGTTGAATTAGTAATTATCAGCATTTCATCCGAAGATCTAAATAAGCATTTATAATTAAGAGAACTTATAATTATAGAACATTTTTGCTTAAGTTCCCAATTATTTTAAGGTAGTACAATAACCTGGAAATAAGAATATTTTAACATAAGATTGATAAGCTAAGCGTATTTAAAAAAAAGATCGAAGAATAAAAATGTAATGCATAAAAAGTATTTCAAAATAATTTATACATGTTTAATAATTTTTTTTTAATAGAACTGTGAATTTTCCTTAATTCTGCTCTTTTTGTATATTTTAGGGGACGTTAACAGTTATATTTCTCTGCTTAGCTGCCTTTTCTCTTACTGTCGAATGCAGTCGATTGACTAGTAAGTATAATATTTTTTTTCTGAGAAAATAATAATCCTAGCGCAATTAAACTCGATCACAAAAACAAATAACTATTCTAAATTGGAATCACTACTAACTTTTGTTTGTTTTATTTTCTAAATTCTCTAAACATATAAAAATAAATTTATTTGTAATTGCAGGTCATTATTTGGTTGAAAAGTTTCCATTTCATTTTCACAATCAAAGATATTTTTCACTCCAAAACTTTCTATTCATAGATTCTTTTAAATTGAAAAGCATTTTTTTTTTAAAAAAAAACTTAGATAATTAGGTCAAACAATGAGAAAATATAACAATTTTTCATTAGTGCACAAGCAAAAGTGTAATCCATTGCACTTAAAGTTATGAGAGAAAAATAATGGTATTACGATCTAAAATAAAATAAAATATTTAGTATTACCGTAATTATTTGTGTGTGAAAAATTTTTATAGTCCTTAGAGCTCTAATATTTTTTGTTCTACTTCTGTTTTTTAACTGATCATTCGAGCAATTTTCTCTTCTAAGAAATCGTTTTGTTATTAGTATTTTACAGAATTTTTTGTATGTGGATAAAAGATAACAGAAATGCTATTTAATTGCTTGATTTCACCTGAAATATACCGTACCAACTCAGAAAAACGTACTTGCTTATTATATCTATTTATAGTAATTCTTATTTGAACTGGTAATACAAAGATAATTAGAACGCTCTAAGGTGGTTTATTTTTAATGACTTTTTGATAGTAGCATGGAAAGAAAAATTTTATTTTAAAACTTCCCACTCCATTAATCTCCAGTTATTTTACTTATATAATTTACATTTGAACGGTTTTAACAGATTCTTATATTTTTTCTTATTTAAACTTAAGTGGCATTTTCACCAAGACTGTGCCACTCGTTTATGCCAATGGTATAGTAATCATTGCTCGTATTATGTAAAAATGCTTTTCAGAGACATGTCCAGCCCTTAAGAAATTGACTGAAAATTTGTATTTAATTATTAATGAAAACAAAATTAAATACATGCCAATTACAAAAACTCTAGTAGGTCTTAAATATCGGCATATCGGCAGACTGAAAATTATAAGCTTGAGATGGTTGATAATTTTTCCTATTTGAGCTCAAACACTACATTCTAAGAAACATTGGTGCTGAAATTTTAAAAAATGTATTATTGCTGCTAATCGCTGTCTCCATTGTCTAAGAGCTTTCTTAAAGTCAAAATTTATTAAAAGACATACAAAAATTACGCTATATAAAACAATAATCGAACCCGTACTTACCTATGAATCTGTAACTTGGACCTTGGCTAAATCACAGATTGAACAGCTAGCCATCTTTGAACAAAAAAAAAAAAATTCTTAGATATATCTTTGGTGCTGTGGAGGAAAATGGATTTGTAGAGACAAATACAGAATTAATTTTGAACTATATAAGCTATTTAAGAAAGCAGATGTCATTAAATCCATCAAAATTGGTCATTCGAGGTATGCGAGCCACATCTACCATATGGATCCCTCATCCTTGACGTTCAGAATTTTCAGTTACAAACCTATTGGAACTAGAACTAGGGAAAGGTCCAAATTGAGACGGGCTGCTTGTGTGGAAGACGATTTTAAAGTTTTAAAAGTGACTAATTGGAAAACTGTTGTTAAGCGGAGATCGGAATGGAAGAGGGTTCTGGAGAAGGCCTTGAACCACCCAGGGCTGTTGTGTCAATAGAAGAAGAATTTATTTGGATCCTATATCAAAAGAAGACACGAACTAATTAAATTTTGAGCCGTTTTTGTCAGGTAAAATCGCAACTGGAAATTTTTTGATTTTGATAATTGATTTGTAGCTAAAATAACAGTAAACTTTTTACTTTCTCTTTTTATGGACTACTTTCTTATAAAGTTTCTGATGTTACTAAGATATTTTTTTTTCAGATTTAGCTATTTTTATGTGTATAAAAGTTGTCATATTATTTGTTTTCCCAGCGTTTTTTGAATTGTTCAGTCTTCTACTTGGGAAATCTTAATATATTTTCATATTTCATTCTTGAGTTCATATCAAAATTTATTCATTGATATAGAATTACGTAATTTTAACTTTACAACTAAGCAACTTAAAGAGTTACGTATTATTATTGTAGATTGTTATATCACCTCTTAAACGTGTGCATTAAGCTTGTATGAGATTAGATTCAAAAGCTAAAAGAACTTATTTTTTTATTATATAGCATTTAATTATTTCTTCTTTCATATCATTTAAAAGAAAAGATAGAAACAAACAATTACATTCTTGATTTAATAAAAAATTTTAAATACATTGAACATTCCTTTGAAATATGGCTTCTTTTTCTTTGTTCCCATTATACCAAATATATATTTTAAAGTTTAGAAACTTCACTTAGAAAATAAAAATATTGGTAAGCTCTGAAAAAATGTTGAAAAAAATACATTTGGAATTTTTTTGTTCTCTGAATGGAATATAGTGTCTGTCCAGGTTGAAGTACAATAACTTATATTTAACCTCTTTTTTAATGTCTGTTATTTTAATCAAACTATTAAGAAGTTCTTTTGCAAGTGTTTGATTCCCCTTAAGGAAATAGATAGTTAATGTGTGTGTTTAAAGTATTAAATTATTAATCTGATCATAGATATTTAAAAAGTAATGATCTAAAAAAGATACTGATACTAACGCAAGAGCTTTAAATACATATAGAAAGTATATGATAAGCGATATGATGAGCTAAATCTATTTGAACTGATTAAAATATTTTTTACCCTGTTTAAAATATTTTTTAAGACGCACAAAAGTATTACTCCTTAAAACATTTAATTTTTTGAATAATATTTTAACTATGTATCCATAATATTATGTATGTACACGTAAAATAAATATAGTCTCAAATTTTAACTAGGCATCAATTTGAACAAACTAGGCTTAACTCATTCTTTTTATTTTAGGAGAAGTATTTGAAAAAAATCTACTGTTAAAATTAATATTATTTCAGATAAAAGCATCATGTACCGCTCATATTCTTATGAGTTAAAGTTATATATAGTTGAAAATAAGTAACGCTTATCTCTGATTAATGCAAATCATATTTGCGAAGATTAAACAAAGAAAAAGATTAGTGTTTTATAATTTCCCTGCCCAACGTCCTTTTTTTCTTCAGTTTGAGACATGGTTCACTCGTTTTCTGAAAGAGTGTAACCACTGTCAAATAACAATAAGATTTAAGTACTTAAGCAATTCAAGTTAAATTATGCTATTTCGAGCCAAAGTATACTATTTCTTTATAACAAGAGTTTGACGCACAAATTACCTATAATTTCCCAAATAATGATACATTTGGGGAAAAATTTAAGCATCATTCTAAAGAATAAGTATATAATTGTGCATTAATAAAATAACCGAAGTTCCAATTTTTTATAAGCTGTTACATGGCTCTTGTACTCTTTTAGTCATTAGATGTAAAAATTGCATATAAGGGTTTGAAAATGGTTAGTTAAAGTAATCGGACAGCAATTTGAATGTTCATTAGTAATGCATACATTTTTTTAATTTGATGCTGTACTGTAATTGATATGCGGATTCTAAATTACACCTATTCCTTCAAAGCTATTTTAGAAACAATTTGTCGTATTCAGATATACAATAATTTTAGCTATTTTATTACGTCAGACAAATCCTTGATGCAAAATAAAAATCTAAGTTGTTCATTGGTACATACATAAGACAATAAATCAATTCCCCATTATACGGAAAGATTGCTATTGTATATAATTTCATCAATTAAATCGTTTTCTTTTTAAATTTTCTAAGATGTTGCTTAGATATTGCGGTTGGATTTAGAACAAAAATGCCCAAAAATTTCAAAAATTTCACACAAAAAGATTTAGATTAATGTGTAACAGAATGTAGAGAAATTTAGAGATTTAAAAGCTTTTTGGCGCAATCAAATCAAGTTCTGGTCACACAATAAAAAATATATATTCTATATTTAATTAATAAGTAACATATGCGGTTTAATGCATTCAGCTAGTAATTTATATTTTAAAGTATTTATCTGTTCTAAAAAGTAATCAAATATTTTTAATACATCCATAAATTTTGAAAATTCCTGTACGTATTAAGTATAGCTCCAGAAAAGTAGTGGTATAAGCATTCCAAATAACAGTGAAAAATAACCAATTAATGTAATTCCATTCAATCAACAACACATAAACAAGTTTTGTCCGTAAAGAAATATGTCCAACTTTATTGTATAGCGACTGTATGCCATAGTACCTTCTAGCATCGGAGATTGAATGTGGAGAAAGAGTGAAAGTCATCAAACAAGAAAGTTCTTTTTTAATTTACTCCGAGTACTTTGAGGATAAGGATGGGATTTTTCTTTAATATTTGATTTATCTATAGAACAAGTCGCAAAAATAATAATTTGTCAAGAAATTTTGAAAATATATGAAAATAATCCTCACTTTTTCGGCAGTGCTATCACAAGTGATAAATCGTGAATTTTTGAGTACGATCCCGAATTAAAGAAGCAAAGTGCCGATTGGAGCACCTCGTCATTTTCTAGCTCTAAGAAAGTTCGAATAGAAAATCAAGATTATACTCAATGTGTTATTTGACATCAGGGGAATCGCTTAACATGAGTTTGTGCCTCCCGGGAAAACCGTCGACTGTAAATTCTACGTGAAAGGGCTCAAGAAACTGAGGACATGGATCCTGTACACCAGGTTAGACCGGAGCTTCTCAAACTTTCATATTTACTACCCAATGTTCAATCATAATCTTCATCGCATCCCTTCCCCTCCGTTCATACAATAACAATGTATTGAATTCAATAATACTATACTTAGACGCTAAAGCTACAATACGACTTTAACCTGCGACCGCCGTATATAAACGTCTCACTCTTCCAAAGCATTAATTTCCGCGTATAAACGTTAATTTAGACGATATATACGTCTTTCCGAAGTACGATTTTTTTCTGTACACTGCTATTCAAAAAATGATACCAAAGGCTTTGGAATGTAATAAAAAAAACCTTGACAGTGTTTTCGAAGGATTTACTTATTTCAGAGGATTTGCTGAATTAATTCAATTTTTTCTCCTCCTCAATACATCACATACGCACGCCTACGTAGAAAACAGTGGCATTGAGGAGCGAGTCACGTATCTTTTAATCGGCAGTTAAGGAATTAATTATAGACCGTACAAAGGATCCAGATAAGTGTTTTGCATATAATTTTATATTATGACAAGCCAATGGGTTTAATGGTAATTATTAAACTTGTTCTTAACTTAGTATTGCAAAATTAATTATAAAATATATTGTACAGTACTGATGCATTTATAAGGGCATTATATTAGTGTAAATCTTGCTTTATTTCTCTTTTGTCAGAATGTTTTTTTTTTTTTTACTTTCAGTAGATTAATAATTTTTTTAAATAATCTTTTATTTTTGATTTTTCAATATGCTCGAGGCCCCCTTGTAGAGTTATCACACACCCCTAGGGTGCGCTTCCCACAGTTTGAGAAACGCTCGGGCTAGACATCAGCAGCGATTGAAAACTTCGTCATCACAACGGGCCATCCCACGCCATTTTCTTCGTCACCAACTACCAGGCCAAATGCTACGGAGCAAAGCTGTCCCGGCCTACAGTCCCGATGTGGCTCCCTCATATTTCTTTTTGTTTCCACGCTTGAAGTCTTCGTTGAAAAGACATCACTTCAGAACAATTAGCGTCTAACAATCAGTTTGCACGGTGACTTTTAAATCAATTCCTGAATTAGCCTTCGCAGCTTGAAAATCGCGCTGACAAAAAAGTGTATAGACATAAGAGGTGGCTGTTTTGAAGAATATTAACATATTATACCTATCTTATAATCGACTCGATGACATTACCTTCCGGAGAAACCTTACGTAAGATAGTAGGTATATAAGATAGCTATTAGAAATTTGTTTCTGCTACAAATTCAGGAGATCATGATTTAAATGTCTTTAAACGAGTATTAGTAATTAGCATGCATGAGGCTAGCTGTAGTATTTCTGAGATAGGTAATAAATTTGGATTTTTGTGCATGACCATAGCAAGAGTGTGTCGTGAATGTCAAAAAAATCTGGAAAAACTTCAACTCTCGAAAAATGTTGAGGTAGGAAAATTTCCTTAGCGGAACCATCGATGGCTGAAAAAAGTTTCAAAAGATAGTAACGCATCATAATTTTCAATTGATACAGACATGTTTGATTGGGCATCAACCACAGTAAGTATGCAAATAGTATAACAAATCAATATTGGCATTGATATCCATTTTCAAATCTATCGATAACTGCTTTCAAAATCGAAGGCCCACTTATGTACCTTTAATAACAGACATGCTATGAGCTTCTACGCTCACCAGCACCTCTATTCGTTAGTCGACAACTAGAAACACGTTACTTGATCTGAAAAGTCACATTTCTAATTGTATCAGGCTGATGAACATCTATGTATATGTAGAAAATCTCATGAAGTCATGGACTCCGCATATCAGTAGGAAATTATTCTGACTGCTAGAACCTCCGTCATGGCATGGGGCATGTGTAATTGGCCTGCTTTGGGGAAACTAATATGTCTACAGAGGAATCTAAGTGGAAACTGGCATTTAAACTTTAATTTCAATTACTATGTCGGTTATGTTTTTATTTTTACGAATGTCGTCAATTCTAACAAAATGATGCAACACTCTCAAATGTCGAAAGTTGCTATTAAGTGAATATAGGAACATTCTTCGGTCCTCGTGATTCTCCGTTGGCGCATACATAGACATTACAGAGCATTTCAGAGATGCCTTTCAATGAGGTATACAAAAGAAATCTCCACTACTTCGCACTCATTACGGGATTGTGGACTATCCCTCTAGGTATGGTGTGAATTATTTCCAGGATACCTTCCTTCATTCTCTGTCTCTCATAATTACTTTATTTTTTTTAAGTTATATAATCACTATGACTCAATATTATATACAAATGGATATATAATACTGTAGATAAATTATAATTACGATGAATACATTCTCGAAGAGAACCATTGTTTCTGATAATTAGATCCTATGTATTCTTCATTTAGAGTATCTAAGCCAAGTGAGAAATATTAATTTATATCTACCCATAATTTTAAAAAATTTCTCAATAGAAGATACATTTAGTATACTCTTCCCCCCCCCCCGAAGTATTTTACCTAAAGTCAATTTTTAACAATGTACTAGCTGGTACACCCGTTCTTCGCACGGGTGAATTGAAAAATGAAACAATACTGATTGAAGGATAAAAAGTTCTTAATGAGTTCTTTACGTTAATTGCAAATTATACAAAATAAAAGCTTTTTGCATATCTCAGCTGAACAAAAAAAAACCATATTTGTTAAATTTTAAGTCTGAAGGTCTAATAGCTGATAAAAAGGAATTTTTTTATTTATAACGCCCCGTAACTCTCTTATGGGTCGATTTTTTAAAACACCTTTCTAAGCTGATCTCTGCTCAGCAAAAGTAACACATTGTTACAAATTTTGTGTAATGGATGCTTAAAATAGTGTAAATAATTTATATCTGGATATGTAATACGTTAATATTACTTTATGTTGTATTTATTTTATGCTAATATTATAATATTCACAAGCAACGCCGTTTCTTACATTATAATGGCGATTCAATGGAAACATAGAGAAATGTTGGTGATAGAGCCAAGTTGGCATCATTTTTGGCAACAACATTGGCAACTTCGCGATTGATTGAATGGTGCAGAAGTTGATATGCTGTAGCGCCACCTGGCGGGGAGCTACAACAAAGAGGATTGCACAAAAACCTACTCCACAAAAAAATACATATACATGCCAATTTTCATAGTGATCGATTGAACGGTGTTGGAGTGAAGCGATTTCATATATACAAATATCCATTTATATATATATAGATTCTGCTCTTTTGAAAATTACTAGTTTACGTAACTGATAATTATGCACATGTTACATAGGAACAAAAATTTATTATTACTATGTACCTGATTTTAAACTTATTTTATTACAGCATGAACAATTTTTGTTCAGTATAATATTCGCTTAAAAACAAGAATCCATAGAATTTAAAAGTATATATAATTCTATCGGAAGTTTGTATTGTGTTGTAGTAAGCCATATTTGTCTTTCTTGCAGGTTCCAAAAGCACAAATTCCAAGAAAATTGTATGCTACTTTACGAACTGGGCTCAATACAGGCCGAACGAAGGAAAATATGTTCCTGAAGACATCGATCCTAAACTATGCACGCATCTCATCTTCGCTTTCGGTTGGATGAAGAAACACAAAATATCTTCTTTCGACTCCACCGATGAAACGAAAAATGGAAAGAAAGGGATGTATGAAAGGTTGGTGGATGTCAAACAGAAGAATAAAGATGCTAAAGTTCTGCTGGCAATTGGTGAGTATTCGACGTCATGCTCAATAACAGAATCGGAACGGATTGTATTATTAAAACTCTGCTGCACAATCATGCGTAGCGAAAATAATCAGAAATCTGGCACAAGGTTTAGTAATTGGTTGTTTTTTAAAATGCTTTAAAATTTGACAGATGTTTTCGCAATCATATTCATTCATAGAATATCATATTTTTAAAAATGTTTTTAACGTAAGTTATTTAACTTATTCATTGGTGAAAATGTACCTTTTTTAAAAAAGCACATTTCACTCTCTCCTGATTTTTATTATTATTATTTTGGTTTTCTGAGATTATTATGTTATGAATGTATTATACCTGATTGCCATTTTTTTTATAAAATTATTAAATTCAATTTACTATAGATACCTGCACATATCCACAAATAGAAAACGAGCAAAATTTACATTGCATAAAAATAATGTTACATTGTATGAGAAAGTTATCTAATATTAAAAAAAAAATTTCAAATTTTTTTCTAGTTTGTTAATTATTTGTACCTTTACGTATTGTTGAAAGTTTTCAAGACTAGTTTCTCATCATAACTAACTTTTGATTCTCAATAATAACTTAACTATTAGTTAAATATTTCCTTTCTTACAATGTTTAATGCACTATTTTCTTAAGAATTTAAATAATTTTAAATTTATTTCAATCGAAGAAAAAGAAATAACAATAATAAAAATATGAGCCATATAATATTCCATATTTATAATCCTGTGTCTCTTAATTACTTGATTTTTAAAATGTATTTCGTTATGCTATATTTATTGTTTTGAGCTTAATTATAATTTAAGGAATAAAATTGACGTTTATCTACAAATACGAAAAAACTAAAAGTAATACAAAGATAAATGTAACAAAAAGTATAAATTGTAAAATGAAAATTTTGAAATATTTTTATTCCAAAACTTTATTTTATAGGAAGTTTTTAAAACCCTAATTTCGAGATATTTAAAGTAGAAACAAGGCATACTTTTTTTTATTATTCAAGATATTATTTAAAACAGAATAAAGTTAAGTGTCTCATTTTTAACTTGTCTGTTTGTAACTTGACTTGTAAACCTCATATTGCAATCATAAATTTTCCAAGCTTTACCAATAACATTTTGAAAAGCATGTAACCTCCGTTAGATTTTGTTGGCATGAACTTTTTACGTCATTGAGAGGATTTCTAAATACTATGAATAAAAGGGAAATACAAACAACTTTTTTGCAATTAAATGTAACTAGTTTTTGTAACTTAATTTGATCATTTTGTGTATAATTTTAAATCAAAGAAATCTTTAAAGAAGTATAAAACTGAATATTGAGAAAGAAAAAAAAATCCTGACCTAATTTCAGTGACATATTAAATATATGACTGCTTCCTTCAAATTTATTTCAATGACTTTCAATATAGTTGGCCTAGATAAACAAACTTTATTAAAATAAAAACAAATGCTTTTTTATCGCAAATCCCTTTATGTTATTACTAGAAGGTCATACGTGTCAATATACTTGCTAAAATATCAAAAGCGCTTCATCCGGCTTCTTAAGACGCAAAATTAAACCTGTCCGTCTCCGTGATGACCCACGAACTAATGTTTCTTCTCAAAAGCTTGAGGTTTCGACACATCAGGAATGACTATGTTTTATTACAGTGTTGGCATGAATTTTTTTTATGTGATCTTCAATTCAAATGTTAATGTTAAAATTTTTACTTTTTATTTCCTTTTCATGTATCATAATTTTGTAAAAAGTGGTGAAATTCATCATTTGCAAAAATAAATGCCTGAAATTACTTAAAGGTTAATATGGAAGAAAGAAAAAAACTTTAAAAGGAAGATTATTCATCATGAATACTTTATATCACATCATATTTGTATTTTATTGGGCGTGCTACTTCTTACAATGCATGAATATCCTTTACCTTTTTTGTAATTACTCCTATTATCAGAATAATTAAAAATTGAACTAGGGTCCGAGGAAGCCAAGCTGGTAGTGAAACAGACTCGTAACAAAAAAATAGCAGGTGCCGATCTTTTATTTCTGTAATCTGGCAAGATTGATGCGCATATATTAACTCTTTATAAGGGCGTGGTAAGTATATTTACCACCAATCTCATCAACGTTAAATGTCGATGGGAAGCCATTCTTTTCGACATATGATCCTATCACTTCTGCTAGCATGATAAATGATTTCTGGATTTTCAAACCGTAAACCCAATGGACAACCTGTAAGTTTCCTTAGTAGAGAGAAAACTGTTCCAAGTGACGTACCATTGACTAAATTTAGTGAAAATATGCCAACTTTATGAAAGCATAAACAGTGGCGTAAAGGAGTACATTAGGCCCCCCCCCAACAAAATCAGGTTTTAAGACCTAACCTGGATCTTACAAACGATTGCAAAACCATATGTACTTGGCGTCAGTCAGACTTAGAGCCCCCCGCGATGCGAGGGTAGCGGAGGTGTACGTTACGCCACTGAACATAAACAAACGTTGCCGTTTGTGCTCTACTGTAAAGCACATGAGAACCAGGTACGTTTGTACAGCTTTCAGTGTTTTGCTATGGAAAATAATAGACGTAAAGTCTTTTTTTTGCTACAAAATATCTAATTTATAATTCTTTATGTAGATTTTATTATTTGTAAATTATATTTTAGAAACATTCCTAATGCGATGATTTACCTTTGAATAGCTCCCGGTGGGCACAGGGAAACATACTTCGCACCAAAAAAAAAAAAAAAAGGAAATAAAGTCTTAAAAATCAAATAAGTTTTAGGTGACACCTAAATAAATTTATTTTTATAAATTACTCTCAATCCTAAAAGTATTTTAACATAACATTTCTGAAAAAAAAATGGCCTTATAACGGATTAAATCTGCCGGAACTCAAAACACTCGAGTTGACATATAAGGAAAATTAGGAAAGTTGAGCCCTCGCTCAGAGTCGTCTGGTCATTTAACCGTGGTTCGAAATTTCAAGGTCCATCACCAACTGCTCTAGTGTAGATCCAACGATAATAATCAATCAATCAATAAAAAAAAAGAGAATTAAATAGTAAAATTCACTTTTTTCTTATGTGTATCAGGGTTTTTATATTATTATTTTTTCTTTATAGAGAAAATTCAGTTTAGTGAAACACTTTGATATTTATTCTTCATGATACAATTTATATTCATTGAAGTATTTTGGTTATTTCTGCCCAATTCGAAGGTCATTTTTCGGCATTCTTCCAATACACATTTATAATTCGGGAGCGTAATTTTAAGCCTTTGGAATTCATAGTTACCTTTTCAAATATAGACTATTATTGTATTTATTGAAATGTAACAAGGTGCTTTCAAAAGAACTCAAGAATTTAAGAAGGTTCCTATCTGTTTATTTTCCCCTTCCGTTTTCAATACTTATAAGACCTTTATAGAGTGATTCATTTGCGTAATTTCAGATTTTTAAAATATTTAAGAAACTTTCGTTGAAACTATAAAAAACAGAAAGTATCCATTTCTATTTACTCTTTCCGGTACATTTTATTGCCTTCAAATGTAATACTAAAAATTTTATAAGGCTTTTTTTATTAGGAACATCATTAAGTTGACTTTATATTCATTAATTTTAAGCGTTCAGTTGACTGCAGCTTTAACAAAATCTTGTGACGCAGTTATTTACCGTTATTTACTATTTAATTCAATACTGGAGACAACATACGAGCTGTTTTAATTAATGTAAAGTCTTTTAGTACCATTAAAATATGTATAATCTTACAAGTATAAGTTACAAGGAATTTTAATGTTTTAATAATTTTGCAAAACCTCAACATTTTACTACTTCGCTGAAAAGAAATTAAAAATATAAATATTACAACTTATTTGTGAAACACTTATTGCACTTGATAATGTAGCATCAATCTAGTAATAATAAAACAATTTTTGTGAAAATTAATTGTTTAAAAAATTGAATTTGGGAATATCTAAAATTAGAGGATACAGTCTGTTTACCATATGTAAATGATAGATGTTATTTTTACTATTTTCAAGAAGAATAAAATTTTTTTCCAGGTGGTTGGTCTTTTGGCACCCAAAGATTCAAGGAAATGGCATCCAATCGATACAATCGTCAATTATTTGTCTTCAGCGCCATCAAGTATTTGAGAGACAGGAATTTTGACGGTCTTGATCTGGATTGGGAATTTCCAAGAGGAGGTGATGACAAAAAACATTTCGTCTCGTTGCTGAAGGTAAACAATCCTCCTCCCCAAATTAATGATTTATATTTGTAGCCAAAAACTTAGATAAAATGTAACATTCTTCAAGTAGCATTCTATTTACCGTCATCAATTCATGAAAGTAGTTTTAATTGTGCAGACTTTTAAAAAAACTATCTAAAGTTTAATTTATTAGATGACTTTTGATTATCACTTTTAAATGAAAATTATAAGTACTTACATTATCAAACCAATTTGAATACAATAAAATACCTCAAAAAATAATACTGTACCCGCTCTTGTCATAACTGTAACTGATTATCCCAACCAGTAGAAGCGCCCTCTATGCGACCACCCATCTTCAGTAGAGTGAAGAGGGGAGAATATGGCCGCTGTGTGAAAAATTGTCTAAGTTTTTACCCATTATTTTTGTAGACGATATACGTTGTCTCTGTGTAACCTAACTTAAATAAATTAATAATTGTTACATTAAAAGAAAATTTTATGGAACCCACCCCGAATTTACCACTTTTAGTATAATCTTTAACGTCCAATGCCTACAGTACATAAAAAAATACTGAATTAATAGTTTATTTTCTCTTTATTAATGTATCTTGTTGCTCTTTTATCTTTGATCTTTTATGTTGATCTTTTAATTCAAAGCATATAAATGCGGACTACATGCATGATGATAACGGAACTGTTAAGTATCACAGAAATCTCTTTATTTTATAACAAATAAAATCAGGTAGATAAGTATAAATAGAACACTTGAGCACATAAAAATAATTCGAATTAAATAGTTCTGCAAGTAATTATAGATGCAATCGTAAATTTTCAGATCTTTAAGAAATATTTAGAGCTATTACCTACAATTAAAGGAAAGAAATCAGCAAAAAGTTACAAACTGGATTTTTTTTTAAATCATTCCATTTAATTTCATTGTAATTGAGCCAATAAAACAGTTTAAACGGTTGAGGGATTATGTGTAGCTTCTAGGATTAACAAAATATAATCACAAATTCAAAATGACTAATTAATGAGAACTTTAATTAGCATTAATAGTAAGATTCTGTTACACTTTTAATATAAAAACATGCGTACATTATTTTCAAATATTTTATATTTTCTGCCTTTTTTAAACATAAACTACTGTTTAATTTTAATTCCCAGCAGTTCTTGGAATCGAAAGGGAAAAAAATTAAGCCTGTTTTATATGTCGAACATCATAACTGAAAAAGTACATAATTATAATTTTAAGATAAAAAATTGTCTAAAACTTTCATATATGTTTTTTGTTTGTATAATCAATCTTGAAAGTATTTCAAGGTTATTCTATCCTGTATATTTAAAAAAAATAGCTTGAAGTCTTTTGATATTTAAATCTCCAATCGCAATTACACGAGTACAAATGATTTCCATCACTCATCACATAATGAATCGGACAAACCTTAATAAAATTCCATCCACGTTCCTCTTCAACACAAAAGTAAAATAATAACATTATTTATCAAACGTGGAAATGACTTTATCTCTCTGCACTTTTTATTCAAAGCTATACGAATTTCTTTGAAAAACGAATTATCAATCACACCAACATCTCGCGACAATATTACTCGAAAGAATATGACAAAAGCCAAAGACGATTACTGAATTTCACCAAGACATGTATATTCAATTTTACTCGCAAGGAAACCTGTTTAAGTCTCATTGCTATGATCATATTTCTCACTCCTTTATGAAGCTGACATTTCCATCATTTTTTTTTCTTCCCATAACATATTCGCATTCCTTAATGATATATACGTTGACTGATGACTCTGTTTCTAGCTTGACATTTCAGCTAGTTTGCTGAAGACAGTGAGAAATGATTTTTGTAGAATGAATTACACTGGTTTTCTACGCTTCTATGAAAACTCACTGATTAGTATTCAAGATAGAGAGTTTACATAGTCGTCTATTTGATATGGTGTTTTGTATCTTGCTGTATTGTAAATGTAATGATTTGCTCAATGTAATCAAATGTTACAACGCGTGTTGACCTTTGTTTTCAGAGTTGTTTTTCGTTTTCGTTCTTGTTTGTTGATAACATATTCATTTCTTCACGTGGAATTTCTAATAGAGTATATTAAATACAAATGTTAAAAGATTAATAAGATTCGGAGTTCAGTCTGTATGTTATAATACTCAGTTTTATATGTTAATAGATACTGAAAGAGAGTTTTGCACAGTATTAAAATGTAAAAGAACAAAATGTTATCAAACTGTGATCTTTAAGCTTCCATTATCTATTCTATGTTAACAACTATTTTTAAAGTGTAATTAACGATAATTT
This sequence comes from Trichonephila clavata, assembly GCA_019973975.1. Taxonomy (NCBI): domain Eukaryota; kingdom Metazoa; phylum Arthropoda; class Arachnida; order Araneae; family Nephilidae; genus Trichonephila; species Trichonephila clavata. The sequence continues at coordinate 209,686 of BMAO01033940.1, forward strand.
AAATGTTATGTAAGTTATTTTAACATAGAGATTTCAATAAAATGTCAAGTAATAACGGCATATTATTGGAATTTTGATGTGGGCTACAGTATAACAATTATAATATTTTCATCTAAAATGCAGAGTTATTCATAATTCCCTCCTGCGTTTCGAAGCACTATAGTAAAAAAAAAAAAAGACGAATATACCAAGAAAGAACGTATGAAAGAATACAAAAACAATGCGATAGCCCAGTTCTTGCCCCACTCTTGGTACAGTAAACGTTATTGAAAGCACGTCAGTCCTTTCCACGCTATCCGTGTAAAAGGAAAACTTGGTCTTTTTTTAAAAAAAAAACATATTTTCATTCCTCTTTTGCCCAGTGATGTAGCAGAACTGTATGAAAGGTTGACATATGTTGTCAATAACGTTGATAGTATCCTTTCGAGTAAAGAGTAACGGGGATTCAGCCTACTGCATTGTTGCATATCGCGTAACCAAGGTTTCCCACATAGAACACCTATACGGTATGTACTAAAGAGCTTTGTAATCCAGGAAAAAATTATGAATAACCTTGTTCTACGGCAGCAAGTAATATTTATCAATCAATAAACAATCATTTACGAAAATAAATAATTAAAAATGTAAGATCTGGAAGCGGAATCAAGCATCCCTTATTGAAACAGATTTGAATTAGAGAGAGAGAGAACTCACACACACATTCTACATATTTTGAATAAACTAAAACCATCAAATGTTAAGAGTTTTTAGTGCAGTTTTTATAAAATCATTTTGATATGGAATATCAAAGCTATGCTCGAAACATAAAAGGAGAATAAATAATCTTCACTCCGCACGAAAATGAATTCATCTAAATATTTTTCGCACGAAGCACACTACCATTCTCTCAGACTTATATCGGAGATGTCAAATCCGTTTAATCCCGCCATTTTTTTTAACTCTAACAAGCTAGGAAATAATTCAGTAACCGGTACTTCAATATATTGAATTGCCGAATCTGTTTTTTTTTTTCGAAGTCAGGAAGCAAAAGGCTGTATGTGGACAATGTTTAATCTAGATAGACCAAACATGCCTCCAGCTGGAATTCAAATCAAGTATTATGTATATAGTTCTTCAGGAAATTTAAAATGGAATTCTCTTAATCAACACAGTGCCGGTTTATCCATTGGGCGCTTGGGGCGAGTGCCCAGGGCCCAGATAAACTGGACTTAACCAAATTTTCTGGTTGTAAATTTTGATCCTCAAGTGCCAAGGGGGCCTGTAGATCTTCTGCACCCTGGGTCTAAAATGAGCTTAAATCGACACTGATCAAGCATTAGGAGGTTTGAAATTTCATATACTATTTATGCAAAGTTATAAGAATGTATATGTTTGAAAGTCATTCCTCGAATTTGTAGAGAAATCAATGTTCTTCTTTAAAGGTCTTAAAAATTTTAGTAATTGTGAGGCTCTATTTGTTCTTCTGATTTCTATTTTCTGAAATTCTTAAAGTTTTGATTCAATTAAAAAAGTATTAAGTACTGTACTTAACAAAATTCTGATAGAATCAAAATACGATTCATAATAAATAATCTGCTATATTTTATCTTAAACTTTTCCCCCTTTATTTAAAAATAAAATGAACCAGGTAAGTTATTCTACTGTCAGTTATTATTCTAATGTTTAAAGTTTTGTGTCTTTTTTCCAAATAAAAAAATAACTCGAAAAAGATATTAATACTTATTGATAACGATGCTGAAAATGTTTTAATTCTTACTAGGATAAATATTATTTTATTTCGTAGCAAAGTAATTTAGTATTTTCGTAATTTAACGTATTTTTAGGTAAAATCAGCTCTCTTTTACACTCTGACCAATATATTCGCAGTTCGAAAAAAAGAAGAAATAAAATCTTAATTGAAAAGAAATTTTTATAATGGAAATAAACGAACATTTTGAATTTTCTAATCATTTGCTATAAAAAATACATACACACAGTTTCGGTATTTTTTCTTATGAAATATAACTATAAAAGGAAGAGGAATCTGAAAAATAAATCAATTATTGTTTAATACTTCCCTTAAGAATCTGTATTTAAATTTCGATCGAAAAAAAATTGCAGAAATAATATTTCTCTCCTGTAGATCTACAAAAATGCTTGCAATATTTTGAGTGATGGAAGCATTAAATAAGTCATTAATCATTGAAGCTAATGTCACCTACATTCGGCAACTGTCAAAGGGGTTTGAGCATATAATTAATTAAAGATCACGGAACCACCCCTTGTGTTACTGTAAAAATAATAGCAGAACTTAAAGCAAAAAATAATATTTCTTAACATATAAAGTCATTATTAACAGAACTAAGCCATGATCCATAAAATTCAAAATAAATAATGTAGTAAAATTAAATAATCCAAAATTCATATGAAATTTGGAAATAAATCAAAGATGTGAGTAAAATTTAAAGTGTTATTTGTGACATATTTGAAGCGATTGAAACCGATTCCTTCAGATAAAATTTAAACGAATATCGCTAAATCATTACTGTATGGAAAAAAAATGTCGGATACTAATATCGTTTGGTTATTGTTTTTTAAAATATTTTACAAAATTACTATCATGGAATAAATTGTAAATGGTTGAACAGTTATTTATTTTAAAATTATTTTCTTTTTAAAATGATTTTGCTCATTTATGTAACTAAATATATTTAATATATTCTTAAATGTTCTTGTGAGATATTTTCTTATTTTTGTTCCTCATATAATTCTGAACGAAAATAAGATTAGTGAACGAATATGCATATGATAACAAAGGAAAATTTAAATAAGCCTATAAACTCAAATACTTATTTTAATTCTTGAACAAAGAAAATGATTTTAAAAGTATGAGAACGCATAGTTCTCTAGAAAAGAATTTCTTTTTTATTAATCATAGAAGGAATTAACTACAAAACTTCTTATTCGAATATTTTTAAAAAATTTTAAAAATCTGATAAAATGATTTTTTTTAAATAATGATCATTACTAACACATTATGCAAAAACCGAGTTGAACTTATCAGAAGTCGAAATTCATTCAAAATATCCAAAAATATCCAAATAAAATTAATACATATTTTAGCAATAAAGTATCAAGGTAAAATATATCGAAATTTTTCACTAAATTTAGAGAAATCGAATAACTAAATCGTCAAATTTTAGAATAACTAAAATTCTCACATTACCTAATTTATAATCACTGTTACAATACTCCCATGAAATTCATTTAGATCAGCGATACTCAACCTGCGGCCCACCGGGCCTTTTTAAGAGGCCCGGTCATGGCCGATTGCTCTGAGAAATTCATTTATGTATGAAAATTTGGTGGGAAATTTTTGTTAAAAAATCAAATATATCAAGTTTTGCTGTCGATGTCGTATTGGGGCTAATTCATATTTTTTTTCTGATTAGCGATAATAGACAACAGTGGAGTAGCGACCATTTTATGAGTGAAACTAATTTTTAACTATATTTCATATCTTGCAAGCGATAAATATTCGAAGAAAATAGATTGTTTCAAGACGATTGGGAAGTTGACTACTTTGTAGCGAAAAACAAGCATGGTTCAACAATTGTTTGATTTGTCACGAAAGTGTATTTAAAAAATACCAATAAATAGGAATCGTTATCAACGACACTTTTCATCGAAGATTTCTTTCAAGAGATGATAAATAGGCTTTCTTGAATAATCTTTACAACAGAAAAAAAAAGTGTTTTGCCAGTGGTAATGTCACAGTGATAACTAAGGCACCCTATGAAATTTGTTAAATCATTGGTAATCATATGAAACCGTTTACTGATGCAGAATTTGTGAAAGAGTGGTTCTTAAAAGCTCCCAATTTAGAAAAATTCAGTGATAAAATAAAAAATAATAATTAAAAAAGCAAATTAGGAGTTTTAATATTTTAATCAATTTCCACATTTTAAATTTTCTATGTTATCTTGGTCTTAATGCATTCTCCCCCCCCCTCCTACATTAATCCTCATGTTGTGGCCCGCGTGAAATAGCCATCATACGTGTGCGGCCCGGCAGAAAAAAGGCTTAGTACCCCTAATTTAGATGAATTAAAATAATGTTTCTCAAATTCCAAATTAATTTATCATTTTAATTATTAATTATTTGTGTAATATACATCTCTAAGTCTTTTGGGTATAAGAGTTTTTCTTGTGCGAATAGTTGAAAAATTAATATGAAAAACTGACTTATAAAACTAGAAATCTATTTAAATAGACTTATCAGCCTTATTGAAAAAGACAAAAAAAAAAAACCTGACGCAATGAAGCTTAAAAATTAGTATGAAAAAGTTAAAAAATTCAAAATATATCCTTCAAATAAATAACTCATATAGTTAAAGAATTGTCCTATCTATTACAAAAATAACTTGAGGATAAAGAAAATTTCATCTACTGCTTAGCTAAGCTTTACATAAATATTAATAAAGTTTCATGTACTATTTTAATTTTTAAAAAATATTTTTTTTTACTTCTGGTATCATGTTCCCAATTTCCATTTTTAATCATGAATAATTTCAAAACTGCAATCAATTATCGATTATGATAATAAAGTCATTTTTAATGTAAGCTAATTAGACTTGCTTATTTTTATATTTTAGTAGTTCAGAATCATAAATCATGTTGACTGGCACTCCGTTCAACAGGGAGTATTTATTTATTCTTCATAAAACTAAATATTCACTAAAAATAAAACAAAAGCAAATGTCTGGGTCAGTAGTTTAATGCTAATTTAAATACAAGGTAAAGGTGTTTATTTTATTCATAATACATAATAAACATTTCGCAATTGGTACCAAGTTAGAGCAGTTTAATTGTCAATAAAATGACTTACGTAATTATATATAACAACGAAAGGGGTGAGAGAAATGGGAACCGAATTGGATGTCACTTTACATTAAGGGGTGTTCTATGATTCTCTGTAATAACAAAATATGTAAACAGAGAGAAATAAAAAAAATTCTAAAAATTGATCGTTGTACTAAATTTTACTACTTTTTACGTAAGAGTACGTATACATGCACCAAAGTTTCCTAGAATTTAATTTAAGATTATCATCTTCCAGTCATTTTTGTGACGGCAGTAGCCGAGTGGTCGTGAACCCGGGCCGGCGTATCATTTCTAGCCTTTGTGGCCACTAGTGTAGACCTGCCGTGTAGAATGGCTCATGCACGTTAAATCTATCGTGGCTCAAAGTTCTCCCATTAGAGAGGTGAGGATATTTGGAAACGGGAGTGTAAATTCAAGTGTCGTCCTCGCCACTAGACCGTAGTTCAAAATTATTAATATAAATATATATATATATAAAAGGAGACACGTCAAGTAATTATATGAATAGGAAGAAATTGCGTATGCACATTGCACATACGATAAAAACATAATATGCAAATGATTAATTTTGGGTGGCCAATGCATGAATAGCTGGAGCTCCTGCCCATTACAGTGAAGCATCTCGGTGAGGATAAACAGAGGACATTCCAACTCTAAAGCATAACTTCTATTCAAATGTCATTGCGTAAATCAAAAAACACATGTACCAATGACTCACAAGCAAACTCAAGAACAATATGAACAGATGTCATCATTTAAGATAGAATGTGTAATTGGACTAAAGGAAGAAAGGTTGTTCAATTGCAGGATTGTTCAGCATTTGGTCAATGTTACCATTCGACATTTCTGGCAGGAATTGGTGAATCATGGGCATGTAAAGGAACATCAAGGAAGACGAGGTCCATCGAGAATAACAATATTACGTGAGGAAAGAGTTATTGTCCAATCAGCGATCGCAGCCCCTGGTGAGTTCTTAACAACAATAAGATCTGTAACCGGAACACCAATGACGGTAAAGATCATTGATAGGTGACTCAGTGAAACAGGACTGAAGTCTTGGAACCCATTGCGTTGATTATTGCCCACCTCCAGGCACATTTACTATAATGCCAGTCGCTTTCGACCTGAAATCTCACGGACTGCAGTATAATTCTTTTCAGCAATGAGACCCTCTAGCATTGATTCCCGATGACTAGCGAAGACATGCCTGGAGATTTTCAGGACATCGGTGGGGTATTTACCTTATTGTTGCTTACTACAGAACCCCCCCCCCCCCGCCAGTTAGAAGTTATGGTATAAAGAACTTTTTATTTGATAACTGGATCATTTTGGTTGTCATCTTGACACCCTTACAGCACAACTGTACGTCGACGCGAGTTTTCAACGCTTGCGCTTCCTTTCACGGACTCCTGGGATTGCATTTAAATAGGATAATGCTCGCTGCACCCAACACGTTTTTCTACTGCTTGTCATCGTCTTTGACACTTTACCGTGTCTCTCCGCAATAGAGCATGGTTGAGCTCTGATAAACAGATGTCTTCGACCATACCTGTATCGCGACGATCTAACAACTCCCTAAGTTTACGAATCAATACTCATACTGTTGACAGCATAAATCAGAACCAGAGGTGTACTAATACATTATTTATTTATTACACAATATTTATACATATGAGCCATTTTCTTTGAAAGTGGTGTAAGTTCCTTTTGACAAAAAGTCAGTTATTATGACACTGAAAGCAAACTGCTGTGAGCTTTTTATATCCATGGACAGTTCCCCCCAAAATATCTTCACATTTTTCATCATTTTGTTCATATAAATTTACCTAGTTAATGGAATTACAAATAAATTACTTTGAAAATGGTAAATATCTCCCTATAATATAAAATGGACTTGCACCTCTTTCAAAGAAAACGGCTTATATACGTATGTGTCCTATATATATACGAGGCATGTCCGAAAACAATGCACAGTTTTGGGAAAACTCGCATTGAAATTTTTTTTTCCAAACAAACTTTAATTTTATTGAAAGAGCTTGTCGGAATTTATTTTTCTACATAGCTACCACCATTATTCAGACAGGGAACCAACTTGGCTATGCCCTCTTTAAAGAAAAATGCCGCCAGTTAACATTTTTTGAAATTTGTGGAAATTCATTACAAAAAGCACGAGTTATCACGAATTTTCTTATTCACTTTTTCAACAAAATCATCATTGACAACAGAAAGCCGCTGACTCTGTGCTTCGTTATGAACACTGGTGCTCCCATCCTAGAATTGTCGAACTCACTTTCCCATCATTTCATCACTCATTACATTTTTACCATAAATCTCTACAAGCTGACGACGAATTTTAACTGGCTTAACATTCTATGGGTTCAAAAAACAAATTACAGATCGCACTTCACAATCAAAGGAGATCCACACTCATCTTAACATTTTGCACACTCACTAACATGTGTAAAAACAATACAATTCAACTGCAGTTGCGTCACTGGATTGATAGTCAACCAGAAACACGTGTGCGCATGTGTTGAACTGAAAAACTACCACTGCCGTTGCGGTAGAACGAAACGGTACTTTGTTACCGGATACACCTCGTACATAAATGTTCAAATACTTTCACTAAATAATAAGCAGGAAAAAACAATTATTTATATATTTCTTTGAAATCTAGATGTATTCAAACTGAAATGCTCATCAATTTTTTAAGTCCCTAAAAAGCCGGAATATATTTCTTTCGAATTCAGCAGATAAAAATTTTAACTATAAAATATTGTTGAGAGTAAAACAAGTGACTTAATAGCAATACGCAGTGGCGTAACGGAGAATATTAGGGCCCCCCCTGCAAAGTCAGATTTTGGGCTTCAAGCCGGATGTATCAAAGGATTGCAAAACCATAACATAACATATACTTTGGGTCCCTTAGAATCGTGGGGCTCTCTGCGATGCGGAGGCAGCTGGGGTGTACGTTATGCCACCGGTAATACGAGTATTAAAAATTTTACATACTGTTTCCTAAGAATCGAATTTTTTAAAAAAATCTTACTTAGATTTTTAACTTCAAGAAATTTTTTTTTTAAATGTTTCTTAAAACACGCAATTTTTATTTTTTTTAAAAATATGTAACGTAGCTATTTTTTTAAATTATGTTTTGATATGAGAATATAATACTTGAAAAATTCCCAATTAGACGGAATATAAAATAAAAATTTTATCCGTCATTTTTTTTAAAAAAAATTAATATTTTTATGTTATATATATAAACACTTATTTTATTTTTAAAATGTTAATTAAAACCATTCTCTTCAGGATAAAAAGAAAGGTTAGATAATTTCTTTTTCTCATTTTTATTCAATGATGTTTATACTTTTTCTTTATTTTTCTCTTACGAGCATTTATTTGCACTATTCAATACACACTGTGAGGTAAAACAGTTATTTTAACACAAGGAATTGTTCTATAATTCCCTCCTAAAGAGGACAGAAGGTTTTACTTAATCTTCTATTAGAAGGAATGTTTCACCAATCTCGTCTCTATAGAGACCGTAAAAGGGCTTATAATTAACTCTAACTTCTTTGTTTTATTAATACCTTTTTCTTTCATTTACACAGTTCTAGATATAAGCACATTATTAACCCTTCGAAATCATTTCAAGTTCTTTATCCTGTTTGCTCTTTATACGCCGTCTGGTTTGGAACCCTTAAATATTCAACAGTGTTAATGTCGGTGCAAATTGTATTTCTAGGTCACTGAATTAGCAAACTCATTAGCTCCAAACTGTAATTAGAGATCCGGCTTGTTATTTGAAAACTGTGTGTGATATGTTTTGAAAACCATTAAGAGAATTAAAAATATATTAAATGTTCGCATTACCAATTCCAACATTTCTGCAGGGTATATTTTTAAGTGTATAAACCAATTTCTAGTGCTAATCAGAATATGTGTATAGTTCTTATAGATGTTCTAATACTTTGTGAAAATATATTGTGATATTAACAGAAACTTTGCAACATTTTAGGAGCTCAGGGAAGCATTTGAAGAAGAAGCCAAAGATAAGAAAATGCCTCGTCTGCTCCTAAGTATTGCGGTTTCGGCAGGTTCCGAAACAATTCGCTCAGGTTACGACGTACCAGCTGTTGCTGCGTAAGTATAGATGATATTCCTTAGGCAATACTATACAATCGACGCCAGATATAACAGGCACGTAAAAACAAATGTGTGTTCTCGTTAAATGCGAGTTTCCTCATAAAAATGAAGTTTCCAGAAATGATATAAAAGTTCTTATTCGTTTGGCGAAAGAGTGAAAAATAACATGCTTTTCTCGTATTATTTCACTTTTATTTGGTTATCTCTTCTTCAAGTATTACTAAATACAAAAAAAAAAAACTTGAAGAAGAGTAAGTAGATAGGTTGGCACTTCAAAGTCAAGCAACTCTTTTGTTTATAAATGTAATTAGAAGTATCGTAAAAATCACAAAACAAATTATTTCTTTTTTTTTAAAAAAAAAAACAATATATTTTATAACTTAAAGAGTAAAATTTATAATCAACGATAATAAGGACATATATATATATAGTTTATTAACTTATTCTTTTATTCATTAATGCTGATAGATTAATATTCGTCGGCGAATTGAAAGCCAGTTATAACAAGAGAAGTATAAATATATTTTTTCATTTCCAATGGCAAGGCGGATTTCTAATAAAAAAAGGTGGTAAAAGACTTAACAGAGATGACACAGACACACAAACAGAGATGTTTTTAAAAAAATTAACCAAAGTCATTGTTTTAAAAGTTCCCTAACTCGCCTATAGAGCGCCGTTTCCGAGTCGCCAAGGAGAGCCACGGTGAAGGTAATCCCTATTCATTTGATCTGCCGAATCACATAGAGGACATCTAGGACTCAAAAAATTTCTGATAGGATGGCGATGCTCCACTAAATGCTCCGCTATGTCCAGTCAGGAACTGGAACTGAACAACTGCCTCCCGACGAGTATTGCTTAGAATAGCCATCAGATCTTCAATTTTCCGGCGTATTAGTTCTATCCTATCATAAATTTGGGATAGAGAAGTAAATATAAATAAGAACCACTGACGTGGCATCCTGAGTGGGCCCTGTTGTAAAATATTCCTAGGGGTCCTTTTTTGGAGCCACTTAATATCTTACAAATTTTTAGCTACATATGTTGGGAACCCTGGAGCTAGAGGGTCCCGTAGCAATGATACGGCTGATGTAGTGGTAGCTACGCCCCTGATAAGGAGTTTAATAAAATCTAACTATATTTATATTTTACTCATAATTAGCTCTTCTTTGATTGAATCAATATTTAAGTATTTCCCCTCAAAACACTAATTTTCGTTAATCCGATCCGTTGTAAAAATCCGATGCTGATTATACATTATAAATACAACTTTCAGTTCACGATATCATTAATATTTTCAACATCAACAGCTTTTTATTCAACAGAAGATTAAAGCTGTTATTCTTAATTACTTGAGAAAGTGTGTCAACGTTAGAGAGGTATTTTTTTCTTTTACATAAAAGAATAACATAGTTAAATTTCAAGTACTTTTCATAAATAGAAGTCAAATTATGCAATGAAAATTTTAATTCATGATTTGAACAATATTGGTATGTTAATTCACTCATAAATAATTAACGCAAATAATTAACATAAATAATTAACATGCAAACAACACTCTTATCACTTTAATTTTATTATCAAATAAATTGAATACATAAAAGGTTGTATAGATAATTATACTATTCTATTATTTAAGAATTTATTATAATAGAAACCAGTGTCTACACAACTTGTGACTGTTCAAAGTATCTGTTCATAAATAATTTCTTTTGTGAAACTCAATATTTAATACCGTGTTATAAAATTTCAATGTATATCATTTATGTGGCTTAAAATGTAATACTTTGTTTTGTCTAGTCTTTTGAAATAATTCATTGGTATATTTTTAGCTATTGTGATTTCATCAACATTATGTCCTACGATTTCCACGGAAAATGGGAAAGTCAGACAGGTCACAACAGTCCTTTGTATGCCTTGTCAACTGAATCTCAATGGAGGAAACAGCTTTGCATGGTAAATAAATATTTTACCTCTAAATATTTTTGTTGCTGTATTTGTTTATTAGACATGTAAATGAACACTAAATTCATTTGAAAAAATATGCATATTTGAAACTGTTTCATAAAAGAATACTTTTCCATTTAAATTAGGAATTCGGTGTAAAGTTGTGGGAAAAAATGGGTGCTCCTAAAGAAAAAATTGTTGTTGGACTTGCAACTTATGGCAGAAGCTTCACTTTAGCTAGTCCTGATAAAAATGGAATGAATGAACCAACCCGAGGAGGTGGCAAGGCAGGAACCTTTACCAGAGAAGAAGGATTTTTATCATACTATGAAGTAAGAAATATAAGGAGATTTGATTTCAATTTTAGACATTTAAAAACACTTATTTTAAAATTTTCACTTTCTACAAACAAATCTCCTATGCCTATTTAAACAAAAATAAATAAATAAATTCACTAAAAAAATACAATGTATATTTTTAGTAATAATAATATAGTTTTGTTTTCAGAGAACCTCAGAAAGAATTTAATTAATAACTAAAAATATGTGCTCTTCAAAGAATTTAATAAAAGTCTTAATTCATTTGGGGAATGAACACATAAAAATATCAAATTGTGACAATAAGCACTTGGTTTTTTGCTAATTATTTTCCATTAACATTAAATTATGTGTGCAATGTTATTCCTCTGAAACTAAACCAATGTTCATAAATTGAGCTCGTAAGCTTAGGAGGAAGATGATAAGGTTATATATGATTTAAAGACGACAACCTTTCCCTTTATTGCCTGTAATACTGTGTTTAAATAAGTGAAGAAAAAATACAAGCAGAAAGGAATTTTTTAATACTAAAATAACCGACTGGAATCGATAGATTTTTTTGGATGCGAAAATCATAGGCACGCAAGTCGTATGATTATGTGGCATGTAAAAGATCCTTGAGTATCAATTTGGCTCTTTTACCCTCGACAAGTGGCCACGGTAGCCTAGTGGTCAAGATCGTGGTTGGCTTGTCACGAGTTCTAGCCCAGTATTACTAAAGACCCACCGTGTAGGGGAGTGATGCGCGTTAAATCTGTCGATAGCTCAAACGTCCTTCCATTGGTGTGATGTGGTAGTTAGGAGAGGGGGTGCCAGCCCAGGTGTCGTCCTCGTCACTTGACCATGGTTCAAAATTACGAGGTCCGTCGCCAAAAGCCCTCGTGTAGCTGAACAGTGCGACATTAATATTCACTCACTCCTTACCTCGGCAAAATTAAATCACGGCAATATTTAGCATCTGACGGAATCGAGAAATTCAAGCGTTTACATTTGATAACGTAGACGCCACTAGATGGTGCCACCATGAAATGGCTCTCATATTTGAGGACTTACTGTGTCTGCAAAGGCCAAGTTGCTAAAATGCAGCCCCTTTGGGGAAAAGATTCTAAAAACATTATTCTCCTAAAATTCTAGTATCAAAATGTAATCTATATTTAGAAGTATGTAATAAATAAAAAATACCAAAATTAGTTTATGAGAATTTAAATCGCTAAAAATCGAAATTAACAAAAAATAGCATTAAATCGCTAAAAATCGAAATTAACAAAAAATAGCAAACAACCTTCTCTATAAAAATCCAACACATTGGAGACTGCAGGTTATATAACTGTACTTCAAAGAATGCAATCGTATTTTGCTTAAAAAAAATACGAAAACAATATATGAAATTAAGATTTTTTTTAAAGAAAAAAAAAGAAGAAAAAGAATGTAGGCCATTTTTTTAAAAATTAAACAATCAAAATTCGAATTAATTCCAAACAAGTTAGCTGCTAGTGACATCTATGAATTCGTGAAACAATTAGTAAGCATTACAATTTAAATAAGAACTCATAACAAACGTATATATGCGTGTGTGTTTTTAGAGCTTATTTTTATTAGTTTTCGTTTTCATTGACACAGTTGTTAAAACTCATGGTGTAATGAGAAACAAAAATTAAGCAATACTTTCAGAAAATTTTTTAAAAAGTAGAGCTATTGGTCTGCTTATTTAGAAATATGTAGTAAATTTAAAGATACTAAGAATAATGAGTGAAAATTTAAAGCCACTAAAAACAATGAGTAAGAATTTAAATTAATAAAAAGTAGTATATAAACTTCTCTACAAAGATTTAAAACAATGGAGACCGCAGGATTAAGAGTAGTGGATCGATAGATATTCTCCAAAGAATGCCAAAATCAGAATTAATCACATTTTAATGAGAATATGCCATTTAACCTATGATGTAAAATTGAATAATTCCACAGATTATAATGACCATATACCCCAGAAATCTTTCAAGTCAAAATTTTACGAATTTTTTGTATCATGAAAAAAATTATTTACATTCATATTAAGATTGTTTAAATAAAATATAACGGAAAATCCTTTCTTAAAATTAAAAAAAAAATATTCTACCATTTATATGATTTATTATAATTATAAACGGTATATATAATACAACATATGATTTATTATAATTAAAATGTTTCTTCTCCCTTAGGTCTGTGATTTTATCAAAAAAGGAGCTAGATATGTATGGGATGATGAACAAAAAGTACCCTATGCTTATCTGGGAGATCAATGGGTTGGCTTCGATGATGAAAAAAGTATTAGAATAAAAGTAAGTCTAACCGCACAAGATTAATTTATTTCGTTTCAAATTCATTTCAGTCCAAACTGGGCTGAATAAAAATGAGTTTGCTGGTGTAATTTTGCTTAGCGTTTAATAAATAAACAACTAATTTCTCTGAAAAGCAAATGATCAAATATATTTTTACTACATAATCAAAATAATATACTAAAGGCTTTTATAATTAATTTGTAAGCTTGAAAATTCAAAAATATATGCATTTAAAAATTTAAATAGTATGAAGGGGAAACAAAAAGGCTTTCAGTTTTAAAATGCATCAAAAAATTAATTTTCTATGGAAAAAATCATAAAATGTTAGCCCCTATAACATTAAAGCTATAAAATTTAATTTTCTGTTTTGATTCCTATAAAATAAAGAGTAGAATTCATAAACCTTTTAGAATGCATTATGTATTTTGGGGTGAAAATTTAATGTCGACTAATATAGTTCTTAAATTTTAAATTCGTTAGAATTATTTTCATTCCCTTCTACATATTTTTAGTTAATAGTAACTTTAAATTAAATTTCCGAATAAATGAATTTTTCTAAAATTCTAATATTTAGATTACTAACTCAACATCAATTTATATACCTTGAAATAACATAAATACGTATTTGATTTTTATGTCTCAGTCCCATTATCTAAATATATCTTAAAATACATCTAACAGAGGAAATTGTACAGTACACTATTCCATCAATTATTTTCAAAGTAAAAGATTGTCAGACTTCTTTTTTTCCCCTTCAATTATAACAAAATTATGCCTTTATTCTAGTAATTCATCCCCCTCCCCCCCCAAATTTTTAAGGGAAAACGTTTTATTTTATTAAAGAAAAAATTCTTGTTTTCCATAGCTTAACTGGATTAAAGAAAATGGCTATGGAGGTGCTATGGTTTGGACACTTGATATGGATGACTTCCATGGATCATGCTTGAACGACAAAAAGTATCCACTCATTGGAGCCATGGGAGAAGAATTACTAGGTCATGCCAAAAGACCAGTAAGTGATTTAGACGCATTATCGAAAAAGGTGATCAAAACTCTTCCCCCTACACCAGCTCCAATACTTCCCAAAGAAGTATTACTTGTTGCAAGGAAAAAGGACGACGATACTGAAGAAATTATTGAAATTAAACCCGATCCTGGTAAGGAATAGACTAACATGCAACAAAGAAACTCAAAATACAAAATTATATAAATGTATGCCTAATGAAGAATTAACTTCCCTTTCAGATGCTACCAATGCAAGAATAGCTTGTTACTATACAAGCTGGTCTATGAAACGACCAGGTCAAGGAAAGTTTCAACCAGAACATATAGATCCATTCCTTTGTACACATATCATCTTTGCTTTTGCTTCCATCAAAGATGACACGATATCTCCTATTGAAGGAGCGGACACACCTTCTGGATCAGCAAAAAAATCTCTATATGATAGAGTGCTAGCACTTAAGGAAAAAAATCCAAATCTTAAAGTATTGCTTTCTGTTGGTGGATGGATATCTGGCACAGCACCATTTAAGCAAATCACAAAATCAGGCTACAGGTTAGTATACATTACTGACTATAAATCCGCCAAACCGCTATGTCAAACTGCCTTAAAAACTAAATTTAAATTGGGTCTTCAAAATAAACCAATTTGTTGATGATGCTATAATACTGAATAAGCATATGGGAAATGTTTTGTAATTTTTAATGGAGATTTTTTTAAAGAAAAAGTGGTTTAACGGTTAATTGCTATTTTAAATTTTCTTTTCCTGAGGTACATTCGATTAAAATTTATAATAAACAGCTACTGAGTTACTCTTCTTGTATTAATCACAAAAAAAAATTATTTAGCCGTTTCAGTTATTTTTGTTGCATTGCCATCATAATTACAGTATTCTAAAATATAGGAAGTTGGATGTATAGGATTTTGGCGTGTTGATTTCCACCATTTAACCCAAAATATATTTTAAGTTAGAAATTAAATCGTAATTCATAGATGTGCGTAATGCAATAAAAAGAGTGGATTTTTAATTTAATGGACCTGCTCAAATTCTTAAATTAGCATCAAAAATGCATTTCCATAAAAAAGGGATGAGTGAGTGTGTTTATTAACAACGCAATAATAAGTAACACAAGGGCTATTTCATAAAAAAAGGAATTGCAACGTTAATGTAACCCCCCCCCCTTAAAAAAAGTACTGAGAATTTACACGAAATTATTTCATTATTGCTCTAGCTTGGATGAAACATTATACATATGTCATTTATTGATATAATACTGGGTGATCCAGATAATGTGGGAGATGAGAAGTGGGCGTAGTAATATATTCAATGTATTAAAAAGCCATATTATTTCAAATGCCACTCAGCTAGTTGTGATGATTGATTGATTGGTTAGCTCTTTGAAACAACACGAAGGCTACTGATGAAATTAACCCTAGGGGACCGAGCTCAGCCAAAAGGGTCTTAGAGCCACAAACCGGGCTCCTAAGAAACAACTAACAATCTCCCTTACACTCAGCCTTTATTGAACAAAAATCGTATCTTTTTCATTTTTTACAGAAGTACATAATGGCAAGTTAACATAACTTATTGGCAAGCAGAAACAAACGGTTTTAAATTGCAGGTAAGTCTTAACAAAGACCGGAACTACACAGATATGAAAAAAATACAAAGCTAAAAAAAATACAGAGTGACAGAAAGAAAAATTAACTTATTCATTTATTTGCAAATACAAGATGTACCGCCAAAATTTCGAATGCAGACACATAGTATAAGACCAAAGACTGAAAAAAGAAAGGAAGAAAAAAAGTTGTCTTAGAAAGTTATCTGAGTATTCATTTATTTGAATGTCGGCACTACTTATCGTTAATACTCCCCCCCCCCCTATTTTTGTCCTCCTTCTATTCTATATACAGAAATCCAAAATTCTGGAAGGAAGCAAATTCATTTTCTTATTCCTATATGCGACGAACGTCGTAATATTGAACCGAGGTTAAATGATGAGAATGATTCTTGAACTGGCATCTCGTTCTCCAAATTTTAACACCCTGCCAAAGTGAGGATATGTAGCCTCTTCAGATTTAATGTACATTAACCTTTTTAAAAGGCAGGTCTTTCGTGGCATTAGGATTCAAATTCATAACATGATCCAAGAGCTGTGACATTGTAGACGACTCATACAAATTACAGAAAGGGAAGAGTGACACAACTTGCAACTAAAAAGGAAACACAGGACGAAGAGCACCGATTCTTTTTCAAAACAATGTACACACACATTTTTATACATAGCAGATTACTTCAAAGCGGTTCTTAAACTTTCGATCACCCCCTCCCCTTCCTTTATATATCAGCCCAACATCGTGGACCCCCAAGATTTTGAACACTTCATCCCCTGACTCCCAACAGATGGCTGAAGGATTGAACGATTCCTCAATAATTCCAAGATTGCCTCTGCTACAACTACAGATTTTTTGTAACAATTTTTTTTCTTTAAGAAAACCGTATAAATACTACAATTAGACAATACTAATTTCAAATAAATAAATAATATACTTAGCTGCGTTAATTAAAATTTTTAAAGAGAAGGATGGTGCTGCATCTCTTCTACAAGTGCTGTTATTATCAGGCTTAATATTTGAAATCTGCGGTTTCAATTCCGGTTCTACACTTTCTGAACGACTTCTGAATTTAAACTGAAGAAAAGCTGAAAATGTTCTTTGACATAAATAAGTAGTTTGGAAAGGCATCAGAGTTTTCGTGGACAATTCAACTGTGTAGTTGCAAACAATAAAAAACTGAATTAATATTCTTGATCAAAATACTTGTGCCAGAACAGTTGTTTCATTGGGGGCAATTTAATGATTTAGTCTAAGATGCAGTGGCGCAACGGAGAATATTAGGGATCCCCCCCCCGCGCAATGCGGAGATGTACGTTACGCCACTGCTAGGATGGCACATGTTTCAATTTTTTCGCTATTTTGAAAGTCTGTAATAGAGGGAAATCTTAACGCTTTAAATGGGAGAGCTTCATACACCCCTTAGAAAGGCGCTGGGGTCCCCAGGGGTCCGTGAACCACAGTTTAAGAGCCGCTTCTATATGGCTTTTAAAGTCCACTTATTTATTCAGTTGGGATTTTCGATTACAAAGCAACTCAAAGAACGTGCTTTCATAAAATTGTTTTCAAGAACAATCCACGAACTCTTAATACACTACAACAGAATGTATACCATCAACATCCAAATAAACGAGTTACGAAAGTTGCACTGAACGCAATTCATCGAGGGAATTTGTGTCTGGATCATAGTACTTAACACCTGAAGAAACTCCGGTTGAAACTGAGGAACCTATTACAAATAGGCATTTCACCAACTTGCAAAATATCACCTTGCAATTAATGTGTTAATTTTTTTTGGTGTTGAATTTCGTTTATCTTGGACCACTCTGTATTTGTTCAGTAACACATTTCGTTGAAGGCTAATTTAAAAGAAAATATATATGCTTTAAAACGTCTCCTGTAAAGTATTTTTCCCCTTTAAAATATTGCATGATAATTTTATACTTTTTAAAATGTAAATTATGTGAAAATTAAGATCTATAAATTGTTGTATGCAGGCAATCGCTTTTTGTATTCAATGCCATTGAATTCTTGCGTCAACGTAAATTTGATGGACTGGATATTGCTTGGGAATTCCCCAGAGGAGCTGAGGACAAAGAAAAATTTACCAATCTTGTTAGGGTAAGTAATAATTTTGTAGATATAACTGAAGTCTGGATAAAGCATTGAAACGAAAACAAAACAAAAAAAAACCCGCAACAAATTAAAAGAAAATGTATACTTAATTAATTTATATTGCTTTCCACAAAATAAATAAAAATAACAATAATTTTTGAGGATCGGTAAAATTTATCAGACAAAAGAACTTTTTTGGTGACATCGCTATCTCAATATGTTCACATGAAAAATGCACCTCTCTTTTTGTTTTAAAATTTGTATCTCTCAGTAGGTTTTAAAATTTTCATAAACATAGAATCGTATTTATTTTATTATATATGAAAACAAGTTATATCAAAAGAAATTCAATGTACCCTATGAAAAATTTGTTAAACGAAACTAATTATAAAAAAAGCACATTCTTTTTATTAAGCATCTTAAAGCTAAGCTAAAAACTACATGGAGCAATTTGATCTAAAGTTTGCCATTATGATAACAAATCTGAAAAGTTCTTCTATACAAAATTAAATTTACTAAAACATTTTAAGCTTATTTTAATCGAAAAAAGGATATTCGTAATTTCTAATACTCGTATACAAGAAAACTTATTTTGTGAAACAATCAAAAGAATTTATTCTAGACAACTCATTTCAAAATATCTCCTATATATCTGTGTCAGGGCTAGTAAGTTTCCGAGTTATAATTTTTATACATATATTTTGAATTTTTTAATACTAAAACTCCAAAATTAACTTCATTTGTTTACAACTAAAATTTATGGCAGATAAAAAATATACACGATATAATACAAAAAATTTATGAAGAAATATTTATGGGATATTAAATAAATTATTTATTATTGTATAAGTTTTAATGAAAATTATTTTAATAGCTTTTCTTTGGAAGTAAATCTCTTTGAGTTTCTTAATAAATTTTTTTGTATTGAAAAGTTAAATTGAATTTACATTGCCAGTGTACAACGAGCAGAAAATAGAACGTTTATCGCTATGACTGGCCCTACAATTTTATATAACTTAGCCTTTTTATAAGAGTGTTAAGTATAAATCCAGTTTTAATCGAAAAAAATTGAATGAATAAATAAATAAATGTCTTTTTTCTTTTTAATGATGTGTGTTCTTTGGGTAAAAAAAAAAAAATGTAAATTCTACCATTAAGAGTTTCATACATTATAAAAACACGAAGTTATCTACAGGAGGATTTGTTGCTCAAATATTCTCAGTTTGAATTATTAACAAAACTAGCTTATAACTTTTAAGAGATATATTTATGTTGAAATTTTGAACTAAAATATCAATATATTTGACAAGATTTTTGAAAATATTATATTTTTAATATAGCAATAAAAATGTTCATACATGATTTTAATTTATTACTTGTTCACAAGGATCTTTACGAAGCTTTCGTGGGAGAGGCAAAAGCAGCAGAAAAACCTAGACTTCTACTGACAGCAGCAGTTCCAGCTAGTTTTGAAGCTGTAGCCGCCGGTTATGACGTAGCCGAAATAAACAAGTCAGTTTTTTTTCTTCTCTTTCATTAAAAATGTTTGTCATCTTCAAAAAATTAATTATTTTTATTTGACATTTTCTATTAAATTTTGAAAATTTGATTATTAACAATTTTTTTCAGATATTTGGATATGTTGAACGTAATGACATACGATTTTCATGGAAACTGGGAAAGACAAGTTGGCCATAACAGTCCTCTCTATGCTTTATTTAGTGCAACTAGCTACCAGAAAAAACTTACAGTTGTGAGTATTTTTAATATTTGTAGTTCATTAATTTATATAATAGTAATATTTCCAATGAAATGAGCTTGATAATATTGTATTTACTCGAATCTACACTTCACCCTCAATTCTCTACACGATTTTAAGAAAAAGTAAAAAGTTGTGTACAAGGTTCATCAATATCTGATACTTAAGAAATTTAAAAAAAATATTTAAATGAGAAATAATTAGTTAATAATTAATTTATTTTACCAGTATTAAAAACTTTCAAAAACATACATGAATTTATAATTACTTTAACGGTCAGTATCATGTTTCGAAATATGATTTTTCATTGCCACTGTCACAACTGACTTCGGAAATGGTGCCAGCGTCGCCATTTTTCCACACGAATGTCGTCTTCCATACCGTCCAATGAATTTGTTAAGCAACATTTTTTTGAAAGAATCTACAAGAAATATTAAATACGGTTGAACATTTACAAGAAAAAATTGTATCATTTTACTTACGCCATCGAAGTATATTTGTTTCAACCGTGTCAAATTTTCAGTGGCCATTGCTCTGTTTCCGTTTTTTACTGCATATAAAATTACCTCCCTTTTTAAAAAAATAAAATTGCCTCACTTTTTAAAAAAAAATAAAATTGCCTCCCTGCGTCATAGTGAACTCGTCTGGATGCTATTACCGATATATTTGACGTTAAGGTGATTAAAAGGAAGCATATGAAAAAAAACTTTTAAATACGAGCAGACAACGATATTTAGAATAGAATGAAAACTAGAGATAAACTGAGGAATGGGATAATCGTCAATGCAAGTGGCCAGAATTGATGGTTACATTTTTCTTTTTGAAAGGGGTGGAAACTCAATTCCCCCATCAAACAAATGTTTAGCCTTCGATTCTAAGTCGCACCCAAATTTCAGTAGCATTAACAGCAGAAAAATAGTGCGGGTTAGATTCGAGTAAATTCGGTAGTTACTTTCATTTGTAATAGTTTTCATCACATAAAACTCTGAAAACGCAGACTTCTTAAATTTTTTTACTATTACTTGTAATACAACTATAATCTGAAATACACCAAAAAATGGTACTTATGTGTATTATACAGTCGATTATTTCCATTTAATCAAAAGACGCCAGCAAATGCTACGATATGCAGCCAATAGTTGAAAACCGTCCCTTGCATGTTCAAACACAATAAAAACAATGGCAGCATTTGGCGACATATTTGGATTTCACTAACTTGGTCGATGGTATGTAATACGTAAGTACCCAAAAATTTTTACTAAAGAAATCATAATGGTACTTACGTACTATCGCAACAATGCAACGTTTGCAAACTCAACTTTGCATACATCGTACAGGCTGAATTGGCAACCATGTGCTTCATATAATTTTGCCAATACGGTTGCGATAATACATAAATGCTAGCATACTAAATAATATAAAGAAATCAACTATTTTCAAAGTATAATTCAAAGATTTAATTAACAATAAGTGTTTTATTACATTTTTTGCTTAATAGCTATTTGTTCATTATATTTGCTATATATTGTATACACATAACTAATTTATTTTTTACGAAATATAAAGAAATCATTAAAATTAGGCTAAGTAAAAGTGTATTGTTTATTATTAATTCAAGAAATTTTTTTAATAATAAAGGATTATAGTGCAAAAGAATGGATCGAAAAAGGAGCTTCTAAGGAAAAACTAATCATTGGTATCCCTACATATGGAAGGTCTTTCACACTAAAAAATACATCCTTAACAGACATTGGTGCTCCAGCTATAGATGGAGGAATAGCTGGCAACTACACTGGAGAACCTGGAGTCTTAGCATTCTTTGAAGTAAGATAAAATTTAATTCTTTATTAGAAACCGATTTCACAGCGTTCATAATGAAATTAGTAAATAACACAAATCGTAAAAAGAAATGACGAACGTATGCAAGCAAACATAACTTGTTAAATCAATTATGATTCGGAGCTAGCCCAGGAGTGATCTATCTCTATAAGGAAAATGGTGTTATCAGAAAGAACTTAATACTGCTATATTATTCTTTATTAAGACATGACATTAGTCAGTAAAACAAAGTATATATCCTGTGTAAATTTTATATTTTAAACCATTTTTCATTAATAAAATTAAAATAATCAATGAAGTATTGTTGAACCCTTGATGCTTTGAAGAGTGATTTAATATAAAAGTTTAAAACTTCAAAATTAAACCCTGGACCATTTCACCAACAGATTGATTAATTATTTATGGCGCACCTTAAAGTTATTAACGGCAGATTGTGTTGTTTTGAACTGTAGTCATGTGACGAGGACAACACCTGAGACATAGCATTCCACTCCAAACTTTCACGCCACACCAATGTAAGGATGTTGAGCCTCAGTAGATTTAAAGAGCATCAGTCCCACTATGGGGCCAATATTTAATGGCAATATTACTAGATAGAAACAAGGTCGGTCATGAGTTTGTGACCATGACCAGTCGGTTACCGCAGCCACTTCATATAAACATGAAAGGAGCAACACAATCTAATTCTAAAAAGTATTTGATTGTGTAGAATAGTGTAGATTGTGTCAATATAATTAATATCCTCTTCCAGATATGTGACTTTTTGAAATCTGGAGCTATTCTCGTATGGGACAATGAACAAATGGTTCCTTATGCTTACAAAGATAACCAATGGGTTGGATTTGATGACCAAAGAAGCTTAAAGACCAAGGTACATTTGAAATAAAAATTGAACTGTATTTTATAAAAATTCAGCTTCACGAAAAATGTTAGTGCTTTTTGTTTGATCAGATCTTTTTAAAATTTAATATAAATTACAGGTTCAATGGTTGAAAGAAGCTGGATATGGAGGTGCCATGATTTGGTCAATTGATATGGATGATTTTAGAGGAACATGTATGGGACTAAAATATCCTCTAATCAATACCATAAAAGAAGAGCTTAAAGGATACAATGTAGCAAATCTTGAAGTCTTAAGCAGTAACGTTTTGAATTCTCTAGCAGGTAAGTGAAAAAAAAACACAAAAGGAGATTCTACAGACTAATAATATAAACGTTATTTCAACAATTAAACATACTTTTCACTTCCTCATATCTAAATGACTATACATTACATTCATTTAATTAAATTTCCTCGTACAAATAAGTAGACAAAAAATTAACAATCAATATGAAATTGGCATTTTGCTTTAAAACATAAAAAATTTAATCTTTTAAATCATATAATTTTTTATCAAAATGTATGAAATAAATTTTGATAATCAATTTTCATAAATTTTGAAAAAAAAAATATATGAATTCACGCACACGCACAAGTTAATTAATATAATCATCTATATTCGAGTAAAAAATATATGCGTCTCTTCCCTTTTTATCGAAACTTATATATCAAATAATAAAATATGAAAGACTTATCTACAGACTAATAATATAAACGTTATTTCAACAATTAAACATACTTTTCACTTCCTCTTATCTAAATGACTATACATTACATTCATTTAATTAAATTTCCTCTTACAAATAAGTAGACAAAAAATTAACAATCAACATGAAATTGGCATTTTGCTTTAAAAAATAAAAAACTTAATCTTTTAAATCATATAATTTTTTATCAAAATTTATTTCATAAATTTTGATAATCAATTTTCATAAATTTTGAGGGAAAAAATATTAATTCACGCACACGCTAATTGATCGAAACTTATATATCAAATAATAAAATATGAAAGTCTTATCAAGCTTTGAACTTCAAATTACAAAACAGCATTCATACTCTGAACTTAGAACATCAAGTTACTTTAAAAAATATATATTTCAATCAACAATTTTTTTACAGATATTCTCTCACAACCTTTAGTTTTTTAAAATATTTAATTTCCCATAATCAAATCTGCTTATTTAATAAACTGAGGAAAAAGTGAAAACCAATCAAGAATGAAAGATTTATTGAATTCTTAAATGGATCATATATTAAGTCACAGTTATGTATTAATCTAATTATCTATTACATTCAAGGTGAATTAGTTTCAAGGGAAAATTCATTAAAATCCAAGTATCTCAAATTCCAACCAGATATATGAAAGAAAGAAAAGTGGTTTAAATTAATAAAAAAGAAATCAATCACAATAAGACAAAAGTGTCATTGTAAATTAAGTCTAATTAATTTCTTTCATTTTATATTATATGAAAAAGATACAATAAAATACTATATCCTTAATTTTGTTTTAATATTTAACAATACTTAAAAGAAAATTTCTTATTTAACTTTTTGCAAACTATACATGTAACTATAAAAAAGAATCTAAAATGAATGGAAATAAAATATATGCAACTGATTTCCCATTCTGTTTATTGTCATTATATTACTATTTATACATCAATTTGTTTTTCCAGACAAAGATGAAGTTGTATGTGATGAAGAAGATGGACACATCAGTTATCATGTAGACAAAAAGGAATGTGCCAAGTATTATATGTGTGAAGGTAAAAGGCGACATCACATGCCCTGTCCTGTCAATTTAGTATTCAATCTCAATGAAAATGTCTGTGACTGGCCCGAAAATGTTGATGATTGTGAAAGCGTAACAGGGGGCAGAAAACCATCTTAATCAATTTGCCAACCTTTATTCCATTATTTGAAACCAATGGTTCATTTGACTCAGAGATACAAGTGGATTAAAACATAGACTTTTCATGTTTTGGGAACCACTGTTGGAATAAAAAAGAACTCAGCCAAGTGAAAATGAAAAATTTTTTTTTCAGTTGTTGGTTAAAGTTAGAAGAAATCATTGAAAACTGGACACTGACAGTACTGTGTTACTTAGTTGGAAAAAAGATGATTTAACTCAAACTAGAGGACTATGATAAAAAATTTGCTTTTTAGGTTTAAATAATTTGAAATTTATGTGAACTCAAATACATAGCTAAAATTAATTCGGAAATGGTTAAATTAGGGGCTTTTTGGACTGTAAAAATAAATGCAATCTTTGCTATTAATTTTCAATATCATATGTGAGGTTACATACTGCTTAACAAATAAATATTTTTAATCAGGTACATGAAATGCTGGAAAAAAATTAATCATTACTTTAATTAGATATTAATTTTGAAAGCAAATATTCAGAATTTCTTATTTTTGTAAGAAATAGAAAAAAAAATCATTTAACAAAATTGCATTGATATTCTATATATACCAATGTTTATAAAATTGTTTACAATTTTAAAACTTCACAATTCTGCAGGTGTGTATGCAGATTTCCCAAAAATATTTTGTTTTTTTACAGATATACACATATTTTGTTTTAAGTGTTGTAAAAATTTAGTCTTTTGTATTTATAGTTTCTTTACCTGCCTATGCCAATAAAATATTTTTCGTATAATGTCCAGATTTCTTACTTCAAAAATACACTCCAGGATTTTACACACACACAAATAAAACATTTTTTAATTTATTCTAGAAAAATTAGTTTAATGATATTTGAACTCCTAATAAAGTCAGCATGGTAACTTTTCCATTTCTTCTCAAGGAACATCAATAATTTCAAATTTCATCTCCTACTAAAAATTTCAAAAAGCTTATGCCTTAGCATACAAATACAATTTTATTAAATTATTTTGCTCAATGTTTTTTTAAAAAAAGGTAGTAGTATTTTTATAAATCATCAGTATATTTCTAACATACATCTGTATGTATATATATATATGAATTTTGTATACATATGAAATTGAAACAATGAATTAAATTAAAAATTTGGAGGACTGTCTTCATTGTGGCTTAAACAAAAAATAAAATAAAACTGCAATAACAAAAAATATCAAAAACGAATCTTTATTGATGAAGATCATTTAAAATATCAAAAAATATACAATTATTGTCTATGTGAAAGCACGAATTTAAAACATTTATACATAATGTAGGATCATCCATAGCCGATGTCACATTTATATTAACAGAGCACAAAATATACAATTTTACAGAAATGGAAACTTATTCAAATAATGCCCATTATGATGAGAATGATTACAGTATATGCCTACCATAATAGAACTTTCATTATCCACTACAATGATAAAAAAAGTTCGTTTTAGAAATTTTGTGGGGAAAAAAAATTATTCAGTAATCATCAATTCATCAACACCCCAATCTTCATAACTGCCATCTGGTAGGTATCTTCTTATGATGATGGGAATTTTTCTCACTCTGAAAAATAATATTGAGTAATTATTAGTCTGAACTATTAGTGTCTTAGACTAAATATTTAAAAGTTATAAACAGTTTCAAAGTTCCAAACAAAATTAAAATTTGTTGAGAAATTAATCACAAATATAATAAAATTAAAAATTAATATGAAGATCATCAGAATAGTGAGTTTGGTAAACAGCTAGAAACCTAACAAAGTCACTGAGATTAAGTTTATTTTTTGGTCAAATAGCAGAGGAGAGAAGAGTACCTCACCAGAAATCAGGTTCAAGCAAGAACACTATTTCAGCAATTTCATGGTAAGTATGTATCTATGTGAGCTACTTTCTCTTTAAATCGAAGTAGATTTCTGATAGGTTTAACAGCCAAATGTCCATTCACATGCATTATGAATACTAGATCACTTGGAGTGATACTGTTCTGCATAAAATTAATTTTAAAAAAGCAAAATTAACACTTTTAGGCATTTTTTTTTTAAAATTCAATACATAATTATTTCCAGACACTCTAAACTTCTTTAAAACACTTGAATTTCTTGACATCATATTCTAAAGCAACAAGAGGAAATTGACCTTGTAGTTTTAAACCTCAATCAAGCAGCAAGGGTGACTCTGAAGCTTGTACCCCCCCCCCCCCCACTGTCATTTTTTTAACATACCAGAATGTCCATAATTTAGTATGCGTACATAACATTCACTAAGACATCAAGATAATTTATATCACAGTGAAACAGATTTAACCAATTTTTGAAGTATTCACTAAAATAAGACTTGTGGAATATTTGATTTCAGGGGAAATTAGAATTTCCTTAATACACAAATTCGATTAAAAAGTTTTAAAGTTACCCACTAGTAAGAGTGCTTCACTTATCTGTATAAATAATCATTCTTTAAGTTATATACATGAATTTCTCCCTAAGTAGAAAGAAAGTCACTGCTGTTTGTGAAAATGTGAATAGCTACTAATGTAAAACAACAAACTACACATGCACATAATGTCTGTTAATATAAAGTATAGGAACTATATTCTTTTCAAGTGAGTGAGTGTTTGTCAGTATCATATTTTGAAACAACCCTAGGGGAAGGATTTCATAATTTTGAACCTCAGCCAAGTGCTCCAGGAGAAATCTGAGTTGACATTGCAATTTCCAAACTTCCACATCACAATAATGTGGGGACTCGGCCGATTTAAGTGCATCAGCCCTTCTACACAACGGGTCTTTAGAGCACAAGGACTGGAATATGTGAATCAGTAACACCAGCTACAAGTTTGTAAATATGACAACTGTAGACATGTATCCTTATTAAAACTAGTAATTCTTCAATTAAATACATTACAGAGTTATATTTTCATATTTTTATCATTGTTAAAACATTCTTTTTATAAAAATAGTAAATGAGTAACACTTTAGAATTCAAACTTTAAAAAGTGCAACTTTCTTTTGTAAAAGTATTGGACTGTGGTTTGATTTAATTTAAATTACACTGTGAAGCTACATGAGAGCTATTAGCGATGGATCCTGTAATTTTGAAACCTGGTCAAGTGACAAGGATGACACCTTAACTCATAGGTTCTCAAACTTTGTCTCATAGACCCCTTACCATGTTTTTTCGGTCTTGAGTTATCTAATATTGAAATTTTGTAAATTATCAACTTAAATGTCTTTTTGACAGCTGGTATAGAGCTATTTACTTTAAAAGATTTAAATTTCTAACTGTAGTGAAGTAAGTATGTTAGAAACTTAAGAAACATAAACCAGTTAAATTAAAATTTAATTAATACATAAAATAATTGATCAAAAAACAAACATTATAATGGGAGAGATGAATCTGGTGCTACAATAATAAATTTTCAACATTTGGCATTAATCTTGTCAGGTTTAACCCTTAATTCTCCTCGGTTATTAGTGTCCAATCTTTTTCTTTTCTATTTTTTTATTTTGGAGATTAGAAATCATGTTGGAACTCTTTAGGAAAAGCAATTAAAAACTTTCTCACAATACAGCTAATAATTGGATAAATAACAGGTATATCTTTTTAAGCCAAAAATGCTGACATCCATTTCTAAACTTTACTTTAACATCTATGTTACTGCCTATTCTGATCAGTTCCCTTTGTAATATGACTTTTTTTCAATGTGACCATATGAATTTATTGTCTACTGTGGTAATTACCAATAAATATATATATATAATTATATAGTCAAATTATTCTCAATCCTAGTTTAAAATCTGAATAAAGGGCATTTAAATGTTGAACATGGGTTGAAACATCATTTTCTAGGTAGATTGTCTGTAAACAATTGAGAAACTGGGAAAAATTGCAATGTCCAATATTATACTCCTTTAGCTTAATTTTTAGCAATAAACACTGAAATGATAGACCTTGTTTTGATAAAATTTATGCTGTCACCTTGTACTTAACTTGAATTTAGAATAAATCTGTTAAATATGTAAAATCTGGTTTCCATTTGATTAAATTTTCTTTTAAAATTAAGAGTCACTATCTCGTTTTACGAGAGTCACTATCGTACACCCTTATTTACACCTCAAAGACCCCAAATTATTTTTTCGCTGAAGTAGACCTCTTGCAGGTCGATATAGACCACTTTTGCAATCAGTGCCTTAACTGGTACCTACTTTCAAAATTTCCAAACCATGCCCATGGAGGATTTTGATTCTTGACAGACTTAATGTGCATCAGCCCCTCTACATGGCAGGTCTCCAGTAACACCAGGACTCTTAACCCGCAACTTGAGGGACATGAGTTCATGATCATAACCATTTACTTCTACAGCTATCTAATTTCTCAGATAAAGAGATAATCCCAATCTTGTATGTTTCATTCAATTACTAGCACATAAAGTATTTTTAAAAAACTAAATTTCCTTTAACATTGATTAATTTTTTTAAAAAAATCTAGAATATATTAAAATCCAACAAATTTTGAAGAAAGATTGCTTCAAGGATCAAACTATCATTAATCACCCATAATCTCAGCATACCAATTTCTTGCATTTCAATCTTCCTGTTTTCACTGTTTTGATACTCAAATTCTTTTTATTGATATAAATTAAACAATCAAAAGAACTGATCAGAATCATAAATTTAAACAATTAAGAATTCATAATCATCATTTATCTAACAATTCATAATAATTTAATATTTACTTTAATTCTTTCATCGCTAACTGCAAAGGGTCAGTTTCACCATCCAATTCAACCATCACAGGTGCATTCATCCTAAACAGAAATTTTATTACCTGAAATAATCTATTGATTTCACAACTAAAGTTGAATGGCATTTCAAATGATCATTTCCAGTAAGTATTTTCAAATACATTTATGATGCATATACATTAAGATTTTTCTGAATGAATATACACTCATGGACAAAAAAATTAGTGCACCAAGAAATAATTATGGCTTGTAATGAAAACTTGGCATGAAGGCACAAGTCGGGGAGATAGCAAATGACTAGAAATGCAGCGCGATTGTGCATTACGTATAGCTGGTAGAGGGTGTTTAACATCACTCTCCGTGGAGTATAAAACAGGTAACCAAAGCTTGTTTGAGTGTGCTGAATCGTTTACAAAGGAAGTGCTGAGGTAGACATGCCATTATGCCGTTTTAAAAGACAATATGAGCAACTGTCACAGTTTGAGAGGGGGAGAATCATTGGCATGATAGAAGCTGGGTGGTCAGCTAGGCGAGTACCTCCTCAATTAGGCCACTCTGATTGTGTTGTGAGATGTTGGGACCAGTGGATCCGAGAGATGTCATTTGCACGAAGAACAGGCTCAGGACACCCTCGACAGACTAGTAGTTGAGAAGACCGTTCTATTGTAAAAAATACATGCATACAGCCAAACGCTTCATCGGTCGCCATCCAGGCACAAGTAGCACCTTCACTAGGGGCCCTTGTGTCTTCACGAACCATTCAAAGTCGCCTGGCTGAAGGTCATTTGGGATCACGGCGCCCATTACGTGAGCAGCCCTTGACGCCCTCCCATCAACGCCTCTGTTTGGAGTGGTGCCATGCACGAGGAAACTGGACTGCAGCGGACTGAACTAGGTCGTCTTTATCGAAAATCCAGATTCAATCTCAGCAGTGATGACAATCGTGTTCGTGTGTGGAGACCCTGTGGTGAATGCCTCAATCCTGTCTTTGCTTTACTGCGATACTCCACTCCGACCCCTGAGTGATGGTTTAGGATGCCATTGCCTACAATACACGGTCACCCCTAGTATTGATCCGTGGCACCATGACAGCTCAGCAGTATGTCCATGACATCCTGCAACCACTTGTGTTGCCACTCATGCAACGGCTCCCAGGAGCCATTTTTCAACAAGACAATGTTCGCCTCACATGACAAGGGTGTCACAGACTGTCTCTGCACTGTTACTACCCTTCTTTGGCCTGCCCAACCCCCAGATTTGTCTCCAATCGAGCATATCTGGGGTCATTAGGGACGGCGAGTTGGGCATCCTACGAGTTTGAACAAATTAGAGGAAAGGTTACAGCAAATATGGAACAAAATGTCTCATGACATCATACAGAACTTGTATGCCTCAATGCCTGATCGTATCGCATCGTGCATCCTCCATTCTTTTGCCCTTTTTTTCTGAAATAAATATCCTTTTTTGAAATTTTCTAATCATTACAAATGTAAAATTTAGTTTCATTTTGACGACTCCTTCTTGTGCACTAATTTTTTGTCTATGAGTGTATTTTAAAACAATCTGAAATCATCCACTTACAAATATTGAAATATCAATTACCATAAAATCTGGCATATAACGTGCACTTTTAACACAAAAATAAGATCGAAATTTACAGGTGTGCATTATACATCAAGTATAAACCAGAGAGCTTTAAATATTAAAAAAAATAAGCATAGAAAAAAAATTCAACTTCTACATAAATAGAAATATGTTTATTTAATAGAAATGACATTCTCCTTATGAACTTAAAGGGTTGAAAGTATATTTCAGATTTCTTTGTAAAAAAGAGTTGCCCGTAATGTGGCAAATATACCTAAAATTCAAAAATTGCAGTTTGAAAATATAGGTGCACATTATATGCCAGATTTTACGGTAGATTAAAATAAAAAGGGAGACATTAACTATCCATTTTTTTAACAAATACAAATCTATTAATATAAAAATAAATTAATCATGCCTCTATAAAACACACAAGGTAACAATAGGTAAATCACAGAATTTCATAAATTCACTTCATAATTGCTGACCTAGCATAAATGAATCCAACAGAAGTGTTTCTAATGCTTCATAAAATATACAAAAATTTCTACACTTAAAAACAGGACAGCATTTCAAAATTAAACGTGTACTGCAAAATTTTACTTTCGAATTTTTATTAAAAGGGGGAAGCATAGAAATTAATATATAATTTTGTTGCATTTATACTAAACATATAAAAATTATGTAAAATATTTTAACTAACAAATTTTGAATAATAAAAAGAAAGAAAAAAAGAGAATTAATTTACTCTGTTATTGTGCGTGTATCTTAATCCACTTTCATAAAAGGAATGGCAGAGATGCCGAAGACGAGCGCAGGATAAAATTAAAAAAACTTTCAGAAAAGGCACATTGAAAAATCTTATGGATTATATATCAAACAGGATAGTTAGAATATAAGAGCAGCTATGACCATTTTGTCAAATAATTCAGTTTCAGAGTAGTCTAATGTAGTGGTCATCAAAGAGATGTACACAAAGTGATAATTGAAATAGAACAAACAAGTAGGCTTACGATCACTTATGTATGTTGGTGTATCACATGAGGGTGAACTTCTCTCAATGATAGCCGAGTCTGGTAGCTCATACATAATCAAGAGAATTTTATGAAACTTATATAGCTATAGCAGCACATATTACAATAATTATTATTAGTTGGCTTTTAATCCTCAAGATTTTAAACCCTCAGAAAATGGGTGAATGGTTAAAAAATTGATGGGGAAAAATCCAGATCGAAAATTACTCAGAAAATATTAAAACTTTTAATGTGCAACAAGTAATATTGTTGATTTTGATAATTATTCAAGTTAATTAGTAATTATGCTAACAGATACAAATAATAACAATATGGCAATATATAAAAAAAATAGCACCCAAAAAATCAAAATTATGATGGTCATTCAGAAAGTAAACATTGTGGAATAAATAAAAATATTATTTACAAAGTTACAGTATTTTACTCTACTTTTCAATGTGGTTGCTATAATTGACAAAACTTTTATTGTGATGTGGGACCAATATTTCAATTCTGATGCCATACTCTTCAGCAGCCAAAGATTAGAGTCAGGTTCTCACTCGTTTGAAACCATCATTTACCAACTATTTTCTACTCAAATGTTTCTTTAGTTTCTAGAATAATAAAATTACTTGGTATCAAATCAGGGTAGGAAGAGAGAGATATCCAAAAATTTCTCTCGGGATGTTTAAGTTCTTATGGTGTTTGTGTTGATGCACAAGACTTGACACTTGATGCACTGTCATGAATCAAAAACACCTTTGAAGACAACATTCCACAACTTCTGTTTGGGGTGGGTAGTCTTGGTAGAGTTTCAATATGCCAAACGTTTTGTAAATTTAGAAAATAAATGACACTTCATATTTGGTAGGATTTTCAATGGATGTAATCATTTTGAAAGGTTAAAGAGCACAGACAAATGGTGGCTAAGCAACAAATTTGGCTCACATAGAAACAAGGGAAGGAACTTAAAGGGGTGCTCATGTGTTAGTGATGAGAGAGAGGGTCAACCTTGGATATAGTGAGCAATCATTCTTTGCATTCTGAAAGACTCTAGTATCAAAATATAGATTTATATCAGAAGAGTTACCACTGAATCTCCTCCTACAAATATATTATGAGATGCTATCTAACGTTTGTAATAAAGAATTCAAAAACCGAACATCCTAATAAACACACATTACTGCAATTCTTTGGACAATGTTTATAAGCTTAAAGAACTCAAGATAATTGTTTTAAAAAAGTTTACACTTAATGATAAACATTTAGACGCCCATATCAAAAGATAAAAAGTCACACATTGGCAAAACACTTGCTCTTCCTTCTGCAATAAAAATGCTTCAAGCAACTCATAGTATGCTACACAGAAAAACTAAAATTTATTTATTTTTCCCCATAACTAGGAGTTTTAAAATTATTGCTGCTAAACAATTTATTCAATGCAGAAAATTTACTTATCTGGGGTTTTCTCTTAATTTTACAAGGGTGGCCAACCCGTGGCACACGTGCCACAGTGGAGTTGCAACTGCAGCACATGAAGACTTAATAAAAATTTAAAAGATGATTATAAATAAATGTTTTTTATAACTTTATTAAAATGCAATTGTTTCAGGGAAAAACCCCTCAAAACTTACTTTAAATAAAACTAATTGAGATCCATTAGAAATTTATTGTGCAGAGAATGCACCTGGATTGTTGTGCGAGTTGGCTTTCCGAAGAATTTTTCACTTGCAAGATTCTGGAATTTGTGGGAGCGTATTTAAAATATCTGGAAGAAAACACTAGACTACCCAGTGAGTACTTGCTATTACAGGCTGTGTGACTTAGCTTTTCTTGCTGATATTAGGGACATTAATATAATTTAAATTTCAGATTGCAAAGAAAAGATTGTACTTTTTCTATTCTAGTAGGTCAAATACCTTCTTTTTTGCTTTTTCTGTTTAGATTTTGGAGGGAAAAATTAACATATTTCATATTAAGGCAGGAACTATCTACCTAAGTTATAATGGTCCGAGCTGTGATAGATTTAAAAATATAATATCCATTTTTGCACGATTCTTTCAGCGCTAGGTTTAATGATTTCAAGATAATAAAAAAATACATGTCTTTCACGAATCCTTTTTCAATTTCTCTGCAAGATGAAATTATTACCCATCTGAAATCAAAATTATTGTACACGCACCATACTAAACTGAAAAGCAAATATAAGGAATTCTATTAAATTTTGTATTAACTAGCAATTTTTCAAATTTAAGCGATTTGATTGTCAGATAATGTTGTAGATTTGAATCACATACATTTGTGACAAATTCTATAGACAAAATTAAAATATCGTTTAAATTTAACTGGACTGATTAACAATAAAATTTAAGTTTGTACTATGTTCTCTCTCTCTTTTTTAAATTTCTATTATTAGACTTGTGCTTTTAGTGTAAAGTTCCATAACAAGCCTATAAGTAACAAATTTTCACCTTTTCATTTGTTCAAAAAGTTGGAAGTGCCACGCTAATTTTTTTATATGAAAGCACTTTTCCTAAAAAGGTTGGCCAACCCTGTAATTAGATATCAACAACTCTGCTCAATTAATTGCATTTATTGGGTATTTTTTCAATAATGAATTATCCTAAATTAAAGGAGCCATTTAAAAAGATATACAGAGGAAAATATTTTTTCAACAACAAATAATTTCACTGTACCAAATATCT